>JBBGZY010001891.1:210000-395000 GCA_037952925.1 Lithobates clamitans | reverse complement strand
CCTTTCACTGACACCATAGATGTGACTTTATTCCTCCCACTGACTCCAATGATGGGGCACTATTCCTCCCACTGCAGAAATGATGGGACACTATTCCACCCACTGACACCGATTATGGGGCACTATTCCCCCCACTGACACGATGATGGGGCACTATTCCTTCCCCTGACACCAATGATGGGGCACTATTCCTCCCACTGCAGAAATGATGGGACACTATTCCACCCACTGACACCGATTATGGGGCACTATTCCCCCCACTGACACGATGATGGGGCACTATTCCTTCCCCTGACACCAATGATGGGGCACTATTCCTTCCCCAGACACCAATGATGGGGCACTATTCATCCCATTGACACAAATGATGGCGAATTATTCCTTCCACTGACACCAATGATGGGGCACTATTCCCCCCCACAGACACAGATGATGGGGCACTATTCCTCTCACTGACACCAATGATGGGGCACTATTCCTCCCACTGACACCAATGATGGGGCACTATTCCTCCCACTGACACAAATGATGGGGCACTATTCCTCCCACTGATACCAATGATGGGGCACTATTCCCCCCACTGACACCGATGATGGGGCACTATTCCTCTCACTGCAGCAATGATGGTGCACTATTCCTTCCCCTGACACCAATGATGGGGCACAATTCCTTCCCCTGACACCAATGATGGGGCACTATTCCTCCCACTAACACCAATGATGGGGCACTATTCATCCCATTGACACAAATGATGGGGCACTATTCCTTCCACTGACACCAATGATGGGGGACTATTCCTTCCACTGACACCAATGATGGGGCACTATTCCCCCCACAGACACAGATGATGGGGCACTATTCCTCTCACTGCAGCAATGATGGTGTACTATTCCTCCCACTGACACCAATGATGGGGCACTATTCCTTCCACTGATACCAATGATGGAGCACTATTCCTCCCACTGACACCAATGATGGGGCACTATTCCTTCCACTGATACCAATGATGGGGCACTATTCCTCCCACTGACACAAATGATGGGGCACTATTCCTCCCACTGACACCAATGATGGGGCACTATTCCTCCCACTGACACCAATGATGGAGATTAATCTCACCACTAATACCAATATCTCCTGTGGCATTTTCCACTCCCACTGCCCACAGTCTGGCCCTTCTAAAGTCTGAAAACTGGTCCTTTGCTTAGAAAGTTTGGAGACCCCTGATCTAGTAGAAAGCACACAAAGTTTTCAGCTCACAAGAAGATTGGATGAACAGTTTGTTTGTTTTTTGCTTTTTTTGCACTTGTTGAAAAGATATAATAAAACACTTTCAATGTTTTTTTTTTCAACCGCTTCCGGAGCGCCCACCGCATATATACTGCGTCAGGGTGTCCCGGCTGCGCACAACTACGTACCTGTACGTGATTTTGGGCACGTGATCTGGGGGCGCCTGCGTGCGCTGACGAAGCCCCGCTCCTGCTGTGATTAGACACAGCATGAGCCAATCAGCTTGTCCGATGGCCGCCGGGACCTGCTGATCGTTCGGAGGAAAGGCAGAACAGCGGTGTGGCTATGTAGACAAGGCAGACCGCCATTCTCTGAGGGAGGAAAAGGGAAATCTTGTGTCTCTGCTAAGCAGAAACACAAACCTCTCTTTTCCTCCAGTGAATCCGCTCCCCCCACAGTTAGAAAAGACTCCCTGGGAACACTGTTAACACTTTGATCGCCCCTAATGTTAACCCCTTCCCTGCCACTGTCATTTATATAGTGACAGTACATTTTTTTTAGCACTGATCACTGTATTGGTTTCACTGGTCCCCAAAAAGTGTCACTTAGTATTCAGATTTGTCCGCCGCAATGTCGCAGTCCCGCGAAAAAAAAACACTGATCGCCACCTTTACTAGTGAAAACCATAAAAAGTCCATGAATCTATCCCATAATTTGTAGACACTATAACTTTTGTGCAAACTAATCAATATACACTTATGGGATTTTTTTTACCAAAAGATCAGTGCCAATAAGTGGCACCTCATCAGCGCACATCAGTGAAGGAGAAAAATTACTTATTTACAAAATTTACTGACAGAAACTTTTATTTTTTTCAAAAAAAATTATATAAAAAAAAACCCAGGAGTGATTAAATACCACCAAAAGAAAGCTCTATTTGTGTGAAGAAAATGATAAAAATTTCATATGTGTACAGTGTTGTATGACCGCGCAATTGTCATTCAAAGTGTGACAGCGCTGAAATCTGAAAAATGGCCTGGGCAGGAAGGGGGTGTAAGTGCCCGGTATTGTGGTGGTTAAGTGAAAATTGCGCAGTCGTGCGACACTGTAACGAGAAAAAAAATATTTGACCCACAAGTAGAGCTTTCTTTTGGTAGTATTTGATCACATCTGCGTTTTTTATTTTTTGCGCTATAAACAAGAAAAGACCGACAATTTTGGATTTAATTTTTATTATATAATATTTATATATCCTATTATATAAAAAAAGAACAAAAATTTTGAAAAAAAATCTATATTTTTTTACTTTCTGCTATAAAACATTTCCAATAGAAAATGTAAAAAATCTAATTTCTTCATTAATTTAGGCCAATGTATAATCTGCTACATATTTTTGGTAAAAAAAATCCCAATAAGCGTATATTGATTGGTTTACGCTAAAGTTCTAGCGTCTACAAACTATGGGGTATATACTGGATATTTTTTTTTTTATACAAGTAATAGCCGTGATCAGCGACTTTTAGTGGGACTGCTACATTGTGGCGGACATTCTGACACTAAGGGGTTTAATTACTAAAGCTAGTGAGTGCAAAATTGGTAATTTCTGCATAGAAAACCAATCGGCTCCTAATCTCAGCTTGTTCAGTTAAAGCGGGGGTCCACCTATCTATCGTCTTTTTTTTTTGAGTTCATTCACAAATTTTTCTTCTCAGCATTACATACTCACATATTGTGTGTAATATGTCCGCCTGTGTCAGATTTCGTCGGAAAGAATAACTTATATTATTCCCTGCAGGCGGTTTCCATCTTCATTGTGGGCATTTGAAGCCCACAAGCATTAATTTCCTGGATGTGGTGAATGCTGTGCTCCCAGCATTCACCGCTCGTTCCTGCACATGCTCAGTGGCATCCTGGGAAGCCTGAGACTAGCTCCCAGGAGTCTGGGAGAGGCTAGAAACACGCCTACTCACACGGGAGGAGAACCAGGAAGTGCAAAGAAGAATAGAAAAATAAAAGGTAAGTACGGCGATTTAAATTTTTTTAAACAGCATGTCAGCATCTAGGCAAGGAAGAGAATACATACAGATATTGTTCAAAATTTGGGTGGAACCCCGCTTTAAGCTTTGGCAATAAAACCTGGAAGCTGATTGGTTTCTATGTAGAATTGTGACTCATTTTGCACTCTCTAGCTTTAGTAAATAAACCCCTAACTGACACTTTTGACACTTTTTGGGAAGCAGTGACACTAATACAGTGATCAGTGCTAAAAAATATGCAATGTCACTGTACTAATGACACTGGTAGGGAAGGGAGTTAAACATCTAGGGTGATCATGGGGTTAAATGTGTGCCTGACCAGTTTTGTGTATACTATGTGTGCTGCTTTTACTAAGGCAAGAGATGGATTAAAGTCCCTGCTTATATATATATGCGTGATCCGGCCCAAAGCTGCCACCCTGTAGCAGTAAAACTGCTATAGGGCGGTCAGAAAGTGGTTAAGTTGCACATATATGAATGGTTATCATTAGAAATCATGGGGAACGACTTGTCATGCGACTTTGATGTCCAAAGTTGCATGAAAAGTGTGAATGGAGCCTTAGACAAACTTTACCATCAATAATGCGGTGACTTGCTGTAATTTAAAAACATCCCCCATGGTGTTGTCTAGCCTAAATTTGTATGAATAATCGCCTGTAGATACACCAAGTAGGTTTGCGTTGATGTGTGTTGCTGGCCCGCAGGTATTGGGACGCCCTGTTGGACATGCTGTGGCCGCGCTTCCAGTATATCCTGGAGTTAAACATTCAGAGTATCCGGAACACAGACCCGCAGAGGCTGGGCAATCTTGACACCAGACCCCACTATGTAAGATATAAAGTACTACCCTACTTTACATACATACGTCTGTGCCTGTACCATACTAAACCTCCATTGTCTGTTTTCCCAGATCACTCGCCGTTATGCCGAATTTTCATCTGCCATTGTTAGTATAAATCAGACATTCACAAATGAGAAGACCAATACCCTCCTGGGACAGCTGCAGGTAAATGTATTATGTATACAGCTGAGCTTCTGTTTTGCTTGCGTCTATCTAGCAAGGTTAATTTGCGGTATAAGCAAGGAAGCTCAGACCTCTGCAGTGTACAAATGGGCTTTTACTACACGAAAATGCTGTACATGCAAAACTATTACAATATTAGGAATACAATACAAGACTGACGGATATAACGAGCAAGATGCCTATCAAATAATCAGCCTGTGGTCTGTAAACAGTAGAAATACGCTTAAAAGTTACTTAACTCAGGTTAGAGCGGGATGATCATGATCTGCAAAGCAACGAGGACCCAAGCTTCTATAAGCAGCTGCTGGAGATCAGGTGAAAGTGTCTTCACTTAAAGCTTCTTCTGGTCTGGCACAGATCTTCCTTGCTCTTAAGGCATTATGGTGCCCTTTCTTTCAGTCTCTGCTTTTATTTGGGAAGTTTCAGGTTGTCAAGCTTTTGTCGACAACGGTTACCAACTTGTTTACCTTAGTTACAGAACAACAGACATCTGTACAATCCCCACTCCAGTGTACTAGTTTTCAATTAGGCATTCTATAATGCTGCCTCAAGATGGGACTCTAGTATAATACATGCCATAGATTTTATATATATAATGTCAGAAAAGCCCATGCTATTTGCCTATTGTTTATCAAACACAACACAGCTTCACAGCGCAAAGTCAAGAAAACCTCAATGAACAGGACAGCGAGGAGTGCTTGTGCTCTGAAATGAAAAAGTTTGTGTTTACCGGCACAACCAATAAAATCACAGCTTTCATTTCACCATTGTAGGCAAGATAATGAAAGAGGCCGTCTGATTCGTTAATTCTGGTGTCTTATTTCCAGGGGGAAGTAGAGAATTTTGTCCTGAGAATGGCAGCGGAATTTTCCTCCAGAAAGGAGCAGCTCATTTTCCTGATTAATAACTATGACATGATGCTCGGTGTACTGATGGTGAGTGTTGCCGTATTATCACTCAGTGTTTGTGAATGCGTCATCTGTGCATCTCTTCTTCAATGTCACTGTCATTGTTTATCTCAAGGAACGAGCGTCATCAGACAGTAAGGAGGTGGAGAGTTTCCAGCAGTTACTCAATGCGCGGACTCAGGTCAGTCACTACAAGGATAAGACCGTAATTTGTTGCGTCACACTTGGTTCCAGTTTAAACCTTTCGGGTCGGTTCACACTGGGGCGACTTGGGATCCGACTTGTACGCCCTCAAGTCGCCCCAAGTCGCCCCAGAAATAGATTCAATGGGAGTGAACGCTAGCGTCTTAATAGACACTACTGAAGTCGCTCCGACTTCAGAGCGTACTCCCTGTACTACTTTGATACGACTTGGTAGGCGACCTGTACCATAGAAATCAATGGAAGTCGCCTCCAAGTCGGATCTCTCTCTAAAGTCAAGCGACTTTGCAGGGAAAACCCCTCCCTCCCAGAGAGCTGATTGGCCACAGCCGAAGTCGCCTGTCATGGAGGCAACTTCAAGTCGCCTTGTAATCTGCTGAAGTCGCGCTGAAGTCGCGCTGAAGCCGCGGTACAAAGTCGCGCTGAAGTCGTGTTGCCCCTGTGTGAATCGAGCCTTCATGTCACTGAAGTGTAAATGCCCAGACCAACTTAACACCTTCCCGCCTCGCCTATAGCAGAATGACAGCCGGGCGGTGGCTTTACCGTTCTGAGTGGATGTCTTATGACGTCTTCTCAAAAAGCGCACCTCGCGAGGCCACGCAGCAGCGCGATCTGTCACCGGCTGTGTCCATCGGACACAACCGATGACTGATCAGTGTACCGGCTCGCTGCCAGTACATGTGACTGCTGTGACCAATCACAGTTGTAAACAATGAATGGCTTCCTTTCATGCCATCTATTGTGTGCAATTGTGTTGCTAGCTGTGATTGGTCAATGTGATCACATGGTACAGACAGGGCCCATCACAGCCCATCTCATCTATATCATGTGATTAGCTCTGACCAAATCACAACAAAACAGACTGAATGATTCAGTTTTATTCAGTAAAATGCTTGCTTATGGCAATGTAATTCACTGCTATAGTCAATCATAATGTGTAAAAAAAAAAAAAATCCTGATCACTTCCCCAGAGTAGTACAATGTTACTATGGTAACATAATATTGCTCTGGTCACAGTGCGTTGTTTTTTCTTTTTTTTACTGTCATCAGTCAGTGTCCCTGATCACTGCCACTTCAGTTATATGATGACACTGTACTGCATTGGTGATAGTATGTAAAAAAAATTTAAAAAAACGAAATTGTGAAAAAAAAACAAAAAAAAAACGAAATTGTGAAAAAAAAACAAAGAAAAAAACGAAATTGCGGAAAAAAAACAAAAAAAAAAACGAAATTGTGGAAAAAATAACTCTTATATTCTTTATTTTCCAAAAAATGATGACAAAAAAATGACTTCAAAAAACTCGCCATGCCTCTTACTAAATACTTTGGACTGTCTACTTTCCAAAAAGGGGTCATTTGTCCTGGCATTTTAGGGCCTCACGAAATGAGATAGCCAGTCTGTCGGTACATCAGGATTGATACATTTTCAGATATATCCCATAGTTTGTGGATTCTATAACTTTCCTACAGAAGAAATAATATACACTGATTTGGGTTATTTTCACCAAAGAAATGTAGCAGAATACATGTTAGCCTAAATTTATATTTGCAAAATTTTATAACTGAAACGAAGAAAAATTAGTTTGGTTTTATTTTTTTTCAAAATTTTCAGACTTTTTTTTGTTTATTTAGCAAAAAAAAAAAAAAAAAAACCCAGTGGTGATTAAGTACCACCAAAAGAAAGCTCTATTTGTGTGAATAAAATGGGTGGTTTGGATACAGTGTTGTATGACCGCACAAATATCATTCAAAGTGTGACAGCGCTGAAAGCTGAAAATGGTCCTGGGCAGGAAGGGGGTGAAAGTGCCCGGTATTGAAGTGGTAAAGCAGTAGCAAACTCTTTACGTACAGGTAAACTTACGTCTTGCCTGTAGGTACAATGAATATCTCCTATATGTGCACCCTTTAGGAGATATTCACAAATGATGTCACCGGCGCACTGAGCAAAGAGGCTTGAGGAGACTGGAGTGAAGGAAGCCTGCTGGACTGAGGAATAGAGTATGTAATACACCTTATTCCTCAACCCCTAGTCTTAAAGGCTCACTCCACCTTTAAGACCATGTTAGAAGTTGTATCCATATTTGGGGTGTAGCATCTAACATGGTGCCAAGCAAATTATAGCAGAGGGTAATCACAAGGAGTACAAGGCAATAAAGACCTGATAGAGGTTCACTTGCTATACCAATTAACTTATTATTGCAACTGTTGCCTAAATGTGATTTTTTTTTTTGTTGTTGTTGCAAATGCCAGCTTTTTACTTTTTTGCTCTTTCCTATTTTAAGAGGCCCCTCCCCCCCTTACCTTTTTCACTGGGTGCCCGCAAATAACATGCATGCCCAGTGAATCCAGTGGTGTTCTGTGGTGATCCGGCACTCTGCTGCTGCACACCATGGAGCATTATCGGGGTCAGCTGCAAGAACCAGGAATAGACAGCCGCCCCCTGGCAACATGCACTGTAGCGTTCTCCCCTGAGGTCTCCTGGGATGCAGGACATGAGTATCCCAGGAGGCTGTGGGCAACTTAGATGGCATTCTCACCTAGACAAGCAACCAGGAAATGCAAGGAGGGTTCACTAAAAAAAGCTAGCAATAAAATAGCTGAATATCCAGTTGTGAGAATGGAGGGGAGTGAAATGCTAGAAAGTGGATGGGGAGGATAAAAGTCCACTGTAGGGTCAGTTCACACCAGATGCATCAAACACACACGGACAGTAGTTTATATGGGTTCCAATTGCCTAGTTCACACCGGTGCGTTCAGTTGCAGTGTGTTCCAGTGCAGAAAAAAAAAGTAGAACGTGCTGCATTTTTTTCTGCACTGAATTGTACTGGAACGTGGCAAAACACACCAAGAACACACATGTCCCTATTTAACCACTTGCTTACTGGGCACTTTATACCCCCTTTCTGACCAGGCCAATTTTTTAGCGCTGTTGCACTTTGAATGACAATTGCGCGATCATGCAACGCTGTACCCATATGACATTTTTATTAATTTTTTTATGAGATATAGAGCTTTCTTTTGGTGTTTTTTTTGATCACCACTGAGGTTTTTTATTTTTTTGCTAAACAAACAAAAAATACAGAAAATTTTGAAGGAAAAAAAATAACTTTTCCTTAGTTTCTGTTATAAAATGTTGCAAATAAGTAATTTTTGTCCTTCACTGATGGGCACTGATGAGGCTGCGCTGATGAGCACTGATGAGGCTGCCCTGATGGGCACTGTTGAGGCTGCCCTGATGAGAACTGATGAGGCTGTACTGATGAGGCTGTACTGATGAGAACTGATGAGGCTGTACTGATGAGCACTGATGAGGCTGCCCTGATGAGAACTGATGAGGCTGTACTGATAAGCACTGATGAGGCTGTATTGATGAGCACTGATGAGGCTGTACTGATGAGAACTGATGAGGCTGCCCTGATGGGCACTGTTGAGGCTGCCCTGATGAGCACTGATGAGGCTGCCCTGATGAGCACTGATGAGGCTGTACTGATAAGCACTGATGAGGCTGTATTGATAAGCACTGATGAGGCTGTACTGATGGGCACTGATGAGGCTGCCCTGATGAGCACTGATGAGGCTGTACTGATGAGCACTGATGAGGCTGTACTGATGAGCACTGATGAGGCTGTACTGATGAGCACTGATGAGGCTGTACTGATGAGCACTGATGAGGCTGTACTGATGGGCACTGATGAGGCTGCCCTGATGAGCACTGATGAGGCTGTACTGATGAGCACTGATGAGGCTTTACTGATGAGCACTGATGAGGATGCCCTGATGGGCACTGATGAGGCTGCACCGATGGCACTGATAGGCTTCACCGATGGCACTGATAGGCTTCACCGATGAGTACTGATGGGGCTGCACTGATAATTAGGACACAGCAATCACAGAGCGTGCCAGATGCGAGCCCCTGGGGTGTGGTTCCGGGAGGGCATCAATGGGCGCCCTCCCAGAATAACAGAGCCGCGAAGTAGCCATCTTTCAGCTATGGCGCAGTTAGGAAGTGGTTAAGATGAAGAAAAAAGACAGGGAAAAAACACACCGGACTGCATCAAAAACACGCATGTGGAAACGGACGCGGACTGCGTTTCTGTGGTTTAAACCGGCCCTTAATGATTGTGTCTCATATACAGATTTCTCAATTTGTTGAGAAGCCCAATAAACTTGCATGCAGAGGAATAGTAGAATACAATCACTGAGCGGCACTACCAGCAGGAAGTGGAGGGTGTGTATAATGGGCAACATGCCATTTGTGTTCCCCCACTCACCTTCATCTTAATCTCCATTCTAGGAATTTATAGAGGAGATTCTGGCTCCATCGTTCGGTGGAATGACTGCTTTTGTGAAAGAATCAGAATCTCTTATTGAGAAGGGTCAGCAGGATCGTCTGAAGAGCGAGGAAGGTGAGAAGCAATGCCCGTGTGTTGTTCTCTGCCGATCTGTATGAGAGTGTCTGTTACAATGATCGGTTCTCTTCTCTGTCCAGCACGGGTGGCTCAGCTGGTGCGAGGATTCTCTGCCACGTGGAAACAGGCCGTGGAGGCGCTGAGCCAAGATGTCATGAGGTCATTTACAAACTTTAAAAACGGAACCAGTATTATACAGGTAATAATCTCTTCTGTGTTAATGGAATGTGTGCAAAGTGAATCAAAAAGCTTCCTGACACTCCTTACGAAGATGTAGAGACCGAATCCTTCTGATCTATTGCAGACATTCTGTTTTTTTGCAAATACTCTCCAATTGGCCAGGAACCAAAAAACACAGATTTCACCTTTCCCTTCTTTCTACATCAATTCAGACCTCCAAAATTCCTAATGGCAGGAAAGGAATTCCCTCTGTATACCAGCTACCAGTTTGTGCTGGGATCTTTGCATAGACAAGGTGACTGATTGGCTGCACAGGCAGAGGTATCCAATGATTGGCTGCACAGGCAGAGGTATCCAATGATTGGCTGCACAGGCAGAGGTATCCAATGATTGGCTGCACAGGAAGAGGTATCCAATGATTGGCTGCACAGGCAGAGGTATCCAGTGGTTGGCTGCACAGGAAGAGGTATCCAATGATTGGCTGCACAGGCAGAGGTATCCAATAAGTGCCTCGGCCTCACTTGGATCCTAGCACTGGACTGCGATGTCCACCGTCCACCCGCGATCGCTCCACAGAGAGCCAGAATGGGGATCTGTCAATGTACACAAACAGATCCCCGTTCTTTCAGGGGAGTAGAGAGAGATCGTCTGTTCCTAGTAATCAGGAACAACGATCTCCCTACTCCCAGTCAGTCCCCTCACCCCACAGTTAGAAACACCTCCCAGGGAACACACTTAACCCTTTGATCGCCCCCTAGTGTTAAACCCTTCCCTGCCAGTGTCATTTATACAGTAATCAGTGCATTTTTATAGCACTAATCGCTGTATAAATGTCACTGGTCTCAAAAAAGTGTCCGATCTGTCTGCCGCAATGTCGCAGTACCGCTAAAAAATCCCTGATCATCGCCATTACTAGTAAAAATAATAATAATAAAATGCCATAAATCTATTCCCTATTTTGTAGACCTTTTGCGCAAACCAATCAATATACGCTTATTGCGATTTTGTTTTACCAAAAAATATGTAGAAGAGTACATATTGGCCTAAACTGATAAAGAAATTTAGTTTTTTTACATTTTTTTTGGATATTTATTATAGCAAAAAGTAAAAAAGTATTTTTTTCCCATTTCCGTCTTTCAGGACAGCACCATAGAGAGACCTTGGCTCCTCCCCTTCTGAGGAAACACCGCCTTCAACTTTAAGATTTAAATCTCACCGCTCTCCCCCAGCCCCTCAGTTCTGGTGTTTCCTCCGGTGGGGAGACATCGCAAGGAACCAGGGCCGCACAGCTAGGGAGACTGAGGCTAAAATTTAGGCTGAGCAGAGGGGGGCGCGCGCTCTCTTACTCTCTCCTGCTCATCTTTTCTAAAGAAAGTGCAGTCTAAGAGGCTAGTGTGGCTGAGTACCTTATTAAAACTGCACATCACGCTCCCCCATCTTCCCTTAGCGAAGTTGCAAGCTGGGGGGGTCCGTTTTCCCTTGTGCCTAGGGTGGCATAGGCGGAGGCACAGGAGACCGCCCTGCTTGTGCAGCCAGCGTGGGAGCTCTGAGCGCTGGGTCGGATGACGGGCGACGTCATTTCCGGCGGAGGTCAGTGTTTTCGTCTGACCCGTGACTTCCGGTTCCGGTCGCGGTATCGAAAACGGACCGCGCGTTCGGCTGGTGCTGCCTCTGACCTGCTGTGGTGACAGCGCACAGGGGCTTGGATCACCACTATACTCGAAGGAGATGTCGGAAGCAGAGGCTTCAAGAACCGCTCCAGGAGAATCCTGCACCAGCCACTCTAAGGTAAGAGGAACCCTGGGGTGGTGTTCCCTTACTGTTTCCTGTAAGCTCCACAGGTGTAGAACTCCCCCTGGTGGTGAAGGGGGGGAAAGGGGACTCCTTGGTGGTGGTCGGTCCCGGGAAGTGCACCCCTGGTGGCCCTCCGTGGTAGTGCTGGTGGAAATTTGCTGATTGCTCCCTACTTTTAAATTGTTTTTCAGGGCAAAGCTACAGAGAAAAGCAAGTCGCCCCACAGTACCAAGAAGAAATGCCCCTCATGTAGAATCACAATGGGGGAATCTTGGTCTAAACCCCTCTGCAGGGATTGTATAGAAGGGCTAGTAAGGGAGCAGTCTGGAGAACAGTCTTCGGATTTAGCAGCATCCGTTAAGGAACTTTCCAATACGGTGCAGACCTTTAAATCACTGTTTGCCAGTCTTCAGTTGCCACAGCCGCAGGTCGTTTCTCCACCAGCACAGCAGAGTGTTCCCCAATCCTTAATGGATGCTCCCTCGGGAAGTGGAGAGAATCCAGGAGGTGCCAGATTCGAGGTTGAGGAAGAGCCTGATAGCGGGTCCTCAGATCCCCAAGGGGAGTCAGAGGGAGAGGAGATGGAAGGGGAATCCACAAGATCCTCCCGCTATAAGCTTTCCCTGGAGGAGGTGGAAGAGCTCCTAGGAGCCATTCACACCACCCTAGGAATCCAGGAGGAAAGAAAGAAACTTTCACTCCATGACCAGATGTACAAAGGACTAGGGGAACATAAGAGGAAAGTGTTCCCGGTCCATGAGGTCTTAGTCGACGCCATAAAAAAGGAGTGGCAGGACCCTGAAAGGAAGCCCTTCCTTTCAAAGGCACTTAAACGTAGGTTCCCCTTTGCTGAAGAGGAGGCGCTGGTATGGAACAAATCGCCCAAGCTAGACGCAGCCTTTTCGCAGGTCTCCAGACACACTGACTTGGCCTTTGAGGACATGGGGGCACTCCCAGATCCCATGGATAAAAGGATAGATTCCCTCCTGAAAAAATCCTGGGACTCTTCCTTGGGGAACCTTAAACCCGCCATGGCGTCCACGGTGGTGGCACGAAACATGGAGTATTGGTTAACGCAAATTAAGGCACACATAGAGGCGGGTACGCCTAAGGAAACAATCCTATCGTCTTTTCCCATGCTCCTTAAAGGAATAGCTTACCTGGCAGATGCTTCAGCTGAATCGGTGCGTATGTCTGCAAGATCAGCCGCATTGTCCAATTCGGCAAGAAGAGCCTTATGGCTTAAAACATGGCAGGGAGATACCGCATCCAAGGTGAAACTTTGCGGCATTCCTCTCACGGGAGACTTGCTCTTCGGGCCAGGTCTGGAAGCTGTATTGGATAGAACGGCTGACAGAAAAAAGGCATTTCCTTTTAAGAGAAAACAGGCAGAGACTAAAAGAAAGTCTCGGCCGTGGAAGAAATTGGACCCCCCAAAATCTGGTCAACAGAAAAAGGGGTGGGGACAAAAAGGGAAGGGGCGTGGGGGGGCTATTTTTCGCCCTCCTGAACAGCCCAAAAAGACAAAGTGACAGAATAACGGTGGGAGGAAGACTGGGGGCCTTCCTTCCACAGTGGGAGATGATCACCTCCAACAATTTTATTTTGGAAGTCATAAGAAGAGGCTACAGGTTGGAGTTTGCAGAACCTCCACCATGCAGACTCTTGGTAACCACGCTACCGAAATGTGCAGAGAAGTCAGCGGCTCTCCTTTCCTCCCTCCAGGAGTTGGAGGAACAGGGGGTGGTAGTTCGAGTGCCAGAAGGAGAGACGGGCAGAGGCTTCTATTCCCACACTTTCGTGGTGCGCAAACCCTCGGGGAAGTTCAGGCTCATCCTGAACCTGAAGCCTCTGAACGTCTCTCTCACCTACAGGAGGTTCAGAATGGACTCAATCTATTCGGTAAAGACGCTCCTTCCTCCAAACTGCTTCATGGCATCGATAGACTTGAGGGATGCCTACCTGCACATTCCCATTGCAGATCAGTATCAAAGGTTCCTCAGGCTGGCAATAAATGCCAGAGAAGGGACCTTTCACTGGCAGTTCAGGGCCCTTCCCTTCGGGCTATCCTCTTCCCCCCGCATCTTCACCAAAGTCATGGTAGAAGTCTTGGCTTTCCTACGGATCAGGGGCATTTCAGTGATCGCTTATTTAGACGATCTACTACTTTTCGCCCCTTCCGCGGAACAACTGTCGCAGGACCTGCAGTTGACAAGGAACATCCTAGAGGGTCTAGGTTGGCTCCTAAATCTGGAGAAGTCCAATTTGATTCCTTCGCAAAGGATAATCTTTTTAGGTTTCCTGTTGGACTCAACAAAACAGAAGGTCTTCCTACCTATGGAAAAAATCCAGAAGGTAGACAGGGCTATGTTGTTACTCCAGGGCAGCCAACAAATATCAGTAAGAAAGGCTATGTCAGCCTTGGGGTTACTGACGGCAGCACTTCCAGCAGTCCAGTGGGCAGGTTTACACTTTCGCCCGTTACAACTATTTATCCTGAGCAGTTGGGACCACAGTCAGGAATCTTTGGATTCCCTGATAACTGTACCGGACCACATCAAGAGATCCCTATGGTGGTGGCGGAAAGAAGCCAATCTCTCACAGGGTCTGGATTGGGTTTTGCCGGTGTCCAGATGCGTCACGACCGACGCAAGTGGCATGGGTTGGGGGGCACATATGGAGGACCGGGTGGCTCAGGGAGGCTGGCGGAAGGAGGACGCAGGAAGATCCTCCAACTGGAGGGAGCTGAAGGCAGTAGCCTTGGCACTCAGAACCTTTCAAAAGGAACTTCAGGGACAGCATGTGAGAGTCCGGTCGGACAACTCCTCAGCTGTAGCCTACATAAACCGGCAGGGGGGTACCAGGAGCAGACCCTTGTGGACCCTGGTAGAAAGCATTCTCAGATGGGCCGAAGTAAACGTCCTATCCCTCTCGGCAGTACATCTGAAGGGAGAACAAAATCTGGTGGCGGATTACCTCAGCAGGAAACGGCTGAGGGAAGGCGACTGGGTTCTGAATCAGGGGGTTTTCGAGGCAATATCCCAGAAATGGGGAAGGCCATGCATAGACCTCTTTGCCTCGAGAGAGAACAGGAAGGTGCATCTCTTCTTCTCCCTAAACAGGTGGGATGGAGCTCTAGGGATAGACGCTCTGGCTCAGAGTTGGGCTTTCGACAGGTGTTATGCCTTTCCCCCACCTGTACTAATCCCAGCCGTCCTAAGAAAATTCCAATTGGAAAATACAACCCTCATTCTTATTGCGCCACATTGGCCCAGGAGGCCGTGGTTCTCCATCCTGAGAAGTCTGGCAGCGGAACCCCCCTGGCTCTTGCCAGTTCAGGAGAATCTCCTTTCCCAGGGACCAATTTGTTGTCCCCAGGTGGGGAGATGGAGCCTTGCGGCTTGGCTACTGAGGAGGAATTGTTGAAGAACAGAGGTTTCTCAGATAGCTTAGTAAAGACCCTCCTTAACTGCAGGAAAAAAGAAACCCAGGTCATCTACCAAAAAACGTGGAGGCGTTTTAATAGCTGGTGCACAGAGACTTCTTTTGATATTCACAGCTCTATAGCGGTCTTAGAGTTCCTGCAGGCAGGGGCGGACAAGGGATTAGCCCTTTGCACCCTGAAAGGGCAGGTTTCTGCCTTGAGTGTGTTTCTGGAGAAACAACTAGCCGCTGATCCCTGGATCATTAGATTTTTTAAAGCATTGAGTAGGCAGAGACCTCTGAGAGTCCCCCCCTTCCCAATGTGGGATCTTTCCTTGGTCCTTCAAGCACTAACAGGGGAACCTTTTGAGCCATTGGAGACATGTACACTAAAATGGATTAGCCTCAAAACGGTGTTTTTGGTGGCAATCACTACGGCAAGAAGAGTAAGTGAACTCGAGGCCCTCTCCATTAGGGCCCCCTTTTTTCAGGTTTTCCCGGACAGGGTAATTTTTAAGGCCGATCCGGCTTTCTTACCGAAGGTAGCCTCGGTGTTTCATAGAGGCCAGGAAATTGTTTTGCCCACCTTTTGTTTGAATCCTGTGAGGGAACAGGAACATAGGTTTCATAAACTAGATGTAAGAAGGTGTGTCCTGCAATATTTGGAGGATACAAAACCATTTAGAAAATCTGATTCCTTTTTTGTGTTATTTTCAGGAACCAGAAAGGGAGGCAAAGCCTCGAGGCGCACTTTAGCTAGGTGGCTAAGGTTAGCTATCAGTCAGGCATATATAATTAGCGGGTTAGAAGCCCCTAAGGGTATCAGGGCACACTCCACAAGGGCAGTGGCGACCTCTCAGGCCGAGTGGGCTGGTGCGTCTCCGGAGCAGATCTGTAGAGCGGCAACGTGGTCTAGATTCGACACGTTCGTGAAACACTACAGGTTGGACCTTCTGTCAGCAAAAGACCAGGCTTTTGGGCGTAAGGTTCTGCAGGCAGTAGTCCCACCCTAAGGTAAGGTGCTCGCTTATCCTCTCTATGGTGCTGTCCTGAAAGACGGAAATGGGAAAATCGGAGTTACTTACCGGTAACGTCCTTTTCCAGGAGTCTTTCAGGACAGCACAGTTACCCACCCTACTGTAGGGATATTCGTGAAGGAGTTCATCGCAGAAGAACGTCAGGTAAGATCAAAGTTATTATGACGTGTTCTTGTGTCTCCCCAGTTAACCGGAGGTCCTCTTGAAGAACTGAGGGGCTGGGGGAGAGCGGTGAGATTTAAATCTTAAAGTTGAAGGCGGTGTTTCCTCAGAAGGGGAGGAGCCAAGGTCTCTCTATGGTGCTGTCCTGAAAGACTCCTGGAAAAGGACGTTACCGGTAAGTAACTCCGATTTTTTTTTAATCAAAATTGTCGATCTTTCTTTGTTTATAGCGCAAAAAATAAAAACCGCAGAGGTGATCAAATACCACCAAAAGAAAGTTCTATTTGTGGGGAAAAAAGGACATAAAATTTGTTTGGGTACAACGTCGCACGACCGCACAATTGTCAGTTAAAACGACGCAGCGTGTCGCAAAAAAATGGCCTAGTCATTTGGGGGCAAATGCTACCGGAGCTGAAGTGGTTAACTGACAATTGCTCGGTCTAACAACGCTGTACATAAATGAAATTTATGTGATTCCCCCCCCGCCCCACAAATAGAGCTTTCTTTTGGTGGTAGTTGATCACCTCTGTGTTTTTTATTTTTTGCGCTATAAACAAAAAAAGAGCGATTTTGGGAAAAAAAAAAAAACAATATTTTTTTTTACTTTCTACTAAAACATATCCAGTAAAAAATCTAATTTCTTCATCAGTTTAGGCCAATCTGTATTCTGCTACATATTTTTCGTAAAAAAAAATCCCATTTAGCGTATGTTGATTGGTTTGCGCAAAAGTTATAGCGTCTGCAAACTATGGGATATATACTGGAATTTTGATTCCTTTTTTTCTTTATACTAGTAATGGTGGTGATCAGTGACTTCTAGTGGGATTGCGATATTGCGGTGGACAATCTGATACGTTTACATTTTTTTTTACTAGTGATGGTGGCGATCAGCGACTTATAGCGGGACTGCGATATTGCGGCAGACAGTCGGGACACTGAAACTTTTGACACTTTTTGGGGACCAGTAAAACTAATACAGTGATCAGTGCTAATAATATGCACTGTTATTGTACTAATGACACTGGCTGGGAAGGGGTTAAACACCTAGGGTGATCAACGGGTTAAATGTGTGCCTGGCCAGTGTTTATCTGTGTACAGTGTGCTGCTTTCCCTAAGGCTGGACGTACATCGACCATTCAACCTTAGAAACGTTAGTGGGCGCATTTAGATTCTCAAAATGCAAAGTTCTATGTCTAAAGAAAGATCTGTCATGTCGGAATTTTGTTGTGTAATCAAACAATTTTATAAACATCAGTAGGGAAATCAGTCCTAAATAGTTCTCTAAAAAATGTATATATGCATTGGTCATTGATCGATAAAAAAATTACCATTTTTATGTTATTACCGACCAATAATATGTGGAAAATTATTTGATACAATGATGGAGTTAAACACAGTTGTTCGACAGATCTTTATCAAAAATAAAAGTTTTTTCAAACGATTTTCTATCTATGTATGGCCAGCTTAAGGGATGTGCTGGATTTTATCCCCTGATTTGCAGGGAGACAAAATCCAGCATGTCCCGGCTGACAGGACAGAGCTCTGCCTTGTTTACATAGGCAGAGCTCCGTCCAGTCTGTCTTCTCGTTGATCGGGCGCTGGCGGGCATCCATTGGCCGACACCGGTTGATCGGCTTCTGCTGTGATTAGACACAGCAGAAAACAGAAACTGGAAATGGGACTTTGCATGATGCATGTCGGTGTGATTGATAGAAGTATATATATGTATGTATCTCTATAGATAGATTTGTTTTAATTTAGTTTAATGTCACAATCCGCAAGGGATAGTCCATGATATTTAAGAACGTAACTTATAAATAATACTATTAATAATATATAATATAGGGTATACTCTTAAAAGATTGACATAATCAATATAATAATCATAATAACATATTTAATACACATGATCAATGGACATCAATGGACATGATACAATCAATAATATATATATATATATATATATATATATATATATACATAAGCCCTCTGTCAAGCCCAGCCCATAGGTGGTGGGATGATTGTTAGTTTAACTACCGGGGTTGAGATGCGCTCAGTTCCTACCCCCCCCCCCCTTAAATATGAGATCTGGGGTCAAAAAGACCTCAGATCTCATATTTACACTAAAATGCAATTTTAAAAAATGTTGTTGTTTGAAAAAAAAGAAAGAAAGAAAAAGTCCCTTTTAAGAGCTATGGGCGGAAGTGATGTTTTGACATTACTTCC
Source organism: Lithobates clamitans (assembly GCA_037952925.1). Taxonomy (NCBI): domain Eukaryota; kingdom Metazoa; phylum Chordata; class Amphibia; order Anura; family Ranidae; genus Lithobates; species Lithobates clamitans. Next base: position 376,370 of record JBBGZY010001891.1, on the reverse strand, counting down.
GCCCTGCAAAGGTATGGAGATGGGTGGGGGCCATCTTCTCCTCACTCGTCTCTATACTCAACACCGAGAAGCATCTGATTGCCTCTTCCACTGCCGGTGGCTCCAGTAAGCGGTGGAGAGCACTGGAGAGTGGCGGGAGGGGGGGGGGGCCTCTCCTGCCACGGATAAAAGTGATCTTGCAGCGAATCTGCCACAGAGACCACTTTAATCGGAAACCGGACCGCCCACTGAAGAAGAGAATACTGGGGTTATGGTTACTAGCTGCTGCCATAACAACAATATCCCTCTTCAAAGTGCCGACGTATATCGGCGTGAGCCGGTCCGGAATGGTTATGAGTTCTCTTCACTGGAACTAAGGGGTCAAGACCAACCTCTGAAAAACAACCCCCACACCATAATCCCCCCTCCACCAAATGATTTGGACCAGGGCACAAAGCAAGGTCCATAAAGACATGGATGAGCGAGTTTGGGGACAGAGTCCTGACCTCAACCTGATAGAACACCTTTGGGATGAATTAGAGTGGAGACTGTGAGCCAGGCCTTCTCATCCACATCAGTGCCTGACCTCACAAATGCACTTCTGGAAGAATGGTCAAACATTCCCATAGACACACTCCTAAACCTTGTGGACAGCCTTCCCAGAGGAGTTGAAGCTGTTATATCTGCAAATGGTGGGCCAACTCAATATTGAACCCCACGGTCTAAGACTGGAATACCATTAAAGTTCATGTGTGTGCAAAGGCAGGTGTCCCAATACTTTTGACGTGCGTGCGTGCGTGCGTGCGTGTGTGTGTAGAATATTAGATGTGGCTCAGTATATAAATATACACATTGATTTTCTATAGGGGGCACTGACACAGCTAATCCAGTACTACCACCGATTCCACAAGATCCTCTCCCAGCCTCCTCTCAGGAATCTCCCGGTTTGTTCGGAGTTAATTAATCTTCATCATTTGATGGTGGAGCTGAAGAAACATAAACCCAACTTCTGAGCTAGAGGCGAAGATGTACGATGCTGCTGGAGAAGCATCTACAATGAAAGAAGGCCTGTAATATAGAGTACAACACTACTGCTGTTATGTGTATAAGTCAGGACTGTCCGGTTTGTTATGTGTTCAGAATTAATTTAAAGATTGTCTCTTCTCGTGTTCAATAAAGTCTCTGAGAAAACGACTTTGTTTGGCTTCAGTTCAGAAAACACAGTGACAACTAATTGCATGCAAAGGCTACTGGCAGATAACATCCAGGAAATGTTATCTGCTAAAGATTTGTAGAGTAAATGAGGTGGATGATAGTTTTTGAAAGGAGATACCCTGTTTCCCCCGAAAATAAGACCTAGCGTGATTGTAAGTGATGGCTGCAATATAAGCCCTACCCCCCAAATAAGCCCTACCCTGTTTCCCCAAAATAAGCCCTACCCTGAAATTAAGACCTACAAGGACTTTAACTAGGGCTTATTTGGGGGGTGGGGCTTATATTGCAGCCATCACCGACAATCACGCTAGGTCTTATTTTCGGGGAAACAGGGTAGTAGGTATTCTGGATGACCACCCATCTATTGGGCACACCAACAATGCCCAACAGATATCTGGAGACACTGAATGAAACGAGAAGCAGGCTGTGCATTCGTAAAATGTCTGCCTTTATTAGGTGTGTTCAGGGTCGGACTGCCGATTGAGCCACTTGGGCACTGCCCGAGGGCCCTGGGCCACTAGGGGGCCCCATCAGGGTTGCCAGCCTCAGTAAAACCAGGGACAGTATGTATAAATCTGTGTTTTTTTTACATCTGTCTGTGTATACTGTGTGTACATGTCTGGGTATACTGTGTGATTGTATACTGTCTGTGTGTATACTGTGTGATTGTATACTGTCTGTGTGTATACTGTGTGGCCCCATAATCTCTGATTGCCTGGGGGCCCCATAATCTCTGATTGCCCGGGGGCCCCATGAGTTATCAGTCCGCCCCTGGGTGTGTTACAGCTTATATATGGTTCAACAACCAATAGAAAGAGGGGAGGGGGGGAGTGGTTAGTAAATGATGTATTTGTATAGAAATATATAGTTATATGGGTATACAAGTCAGTGACCTTTTACAATACATTATCATGAGTTAACACGGGTCAACAGGCCATCTGGTTATGAGTCATAAGTCATGCATCCTGTCCCATGGCCTGCAGAACGGAGAAGGGTAAGCCAACCCACAATGATATTTACATATATAGTACAGTGCTTGTGCAAGCATCTTTCTAAGCATTCTTTTATAGTTGCAGATTTAAGCTATACTGAAATAGCAGAGCATATCAAAGCATATCAGTAACAATGGTTTGGGCATATTATTACACTTTTATTTTTGCTATTTTCTTTTTTAAAGGCTGCTGAAACCATAAAATCCTGTTCATGGAGTTAATTGAGGGACACAGAAAGTCATAAACTTTCAGGGTTTACTACTAGCTACCAGAGGATTGGACACTGGCAAACAAAAACTGTAGGTTAACCTCTTCCCACTACTAGCATGCCTCAATTGTATAGTAAAGCAGTACCGCTCAGATTGTCATAAACACAGAAAATAGGAGTTTTTTGTACTCTGCATAAAATCACTTTCTTGAAATCCATTAACGGAATTGTTAATTGAGCGACAAAGGAAGTTTTAAACCTTTAGGATGTTCAAAAGCAGTCCAACTGAAGGTAAGCACCACAGAAAACTGGTCCAACCTAATCAACAGGAATTGGGAACTGCCTCCAGTTCGGAAGGGGGGGGGGGGGTTGAAGGAACCTGGTAAGCCTGAACGATGGTCTGTCTCAGTCATCTAGATATGGTGGAACAAGAAACTGGGATGCCCTTCTGGGACCATACAGAAACGGTGGCCTAGAGCTAGACACCCTCAGCCACAACCACATCCAGACAATGGTGAACTAGAGCTGGATAAAGGGATGGTAGAACAATGTCCTGGTTAAGGTGAAAGGCAAAGACTACCTTAGGCAAGATGGAAATCCTGGGCATCTTGTCTGTATGAACAATAAAATAAATAGTGTGGCGCTCAATAATAAGGTGCATAAATATATGGTGATTGAAAAACCCAAAAATCTGTATAAAGTGAAAAATATCAGAAATGGTGAACCAAAATAAATGATTCAAAACAAATGACTGAACATCATAAATAGTACATCTTGAACAGACAAATATAAAAGATTGTGAAAAAAGTCTTTCTTTTGTTCAAGGTGAATAAACTGGAGGGGGGGGGGGTGTTACACTTGCAGAAATAACAGTAAAGCAAGCTTGTATCTTAAAAGAGTATGCAACGATTGCCACGAGCGTCAACCAACGCGTTTCGTCCCATTGGACATCATCACATGTTTTACTTGAATTTCTGTAAGTTCACCCCGCCTTTTTTGAATAAATAGACCATACAGAAGAGTCACACTATGGGGTTTATTTACTAAAGGCAAATCTACTTTGCACTACAAGTGCACTTGAAAGCGCGCTGAAAGTGCACTTGGTAGTGCAGTCGCTGTAGATCTAAAGGGGGACATGCAAGGAAAATTGAAAAGCAGCATTTTAGCTTGCACATGATTGGATGATAAAATCAGCAGAGCTTCCACTCATTTCAGATCTTCTCCTGAGATCTACAGCAACTGCACTTCCAAGTGCACTGAAAGTGCACTTGCAATGCACTGGTAGTGCAAAGTGGATTTGCCTTTAGTAAATGACCCCCAATGTGCGGTTATTTATTTTTCCTGTTCAATGTCATGGATTACAGCAACATCTGAGACAATTTTTTTCATACTTTGGATTTCGTTTGCTGATGCTGGAATACCTTGCTCATTACCGGGTGCATTGCGTTCTCTACAAATCGCTTCCCATACGGAGGGCTCTATTGAGGTTATTCCCTCTCCAATGCCTGTTTGACCCACGTGCTGTATGTTATGTGTTTCCATCTCTTCTGGTAAGCGTGCCAACCTCACTCTTTGTTGTTGTACCTTAGGATCAAGTTTATTCACCTTGAACAACAACAGAGACTTTTTTCACTATTTTTTTATATTTGTCTATTCAAGATGGACTATTTATGATGTTCACTCATTTGTTTTGAATCATTTATTTTGGTTCACCATTTCTGATATTTTTCTTCTTTTATACAGATTGGTTTTTCATTCACCATATTGTTTGATTTATGCACCTTATTATTGAGCACCACACTATTTAATTTATTGTTTATCCTTGCACTTTATGTCTAGTGGAGTGTTGGCAGCCTACCAGTTCTCCTTGCGCAATTTTTCTTTTATTTGTATATCTTGTCTGTATGCAAGACCAAAAAGAGTTCTTTGCAAGATAAGGCAGCCAGACACTCGCAGACGTGATGGCTACAAGGAAAAAAACCTTGTAGGTAAGAACAGAGAGAGGAATGTGTCTGGTTCAAACAATGATTTCTGAAGTGCAGAGGGCACCAGATTCACCATCTATGGAAGCATGGATGAGAAGAGCAACATGGGAGGCCCCCAGCCCAAAGGTCTTAATCTTAAAGGTCTTCTAATTAAAAGGCCCCCCACTCACACCAAGTGAAGTATACCTTCCACAGTCAACGATAAACCTTGCAGGAAGTAGTCTTCCTAGCCTTGTGCATTGCAGGAATCACAGACTAAGAGATGTCCTTGTCCCTAAGAAGCTGGACTTCAAGAGACTCGCTGTTAAAGCCAACAACCAAGAATGAGGATGACAAATAAAGGCCTCGGAACAGATCAGACAGCCTTGCAGGGCACATAACCAGGTTGCCATGCCAAATCTGCCTGGGCCACACCAGGGCAGTGGTAAACACTAGAAGGCCCTTCATCTAGACAAGTGTTTCTCAACTCCAGTCCTCATGGCGCCCCAACAGGTCATGCTTTCAGACTTTCCATTATTTTGCACAGGTGATTTGATTAGTTTCACTGCCTTAATAATTAACACATCTGTTTCAACTGAGGGAAATCCTGAAAACATGGACCTGTTGGGGCACCTTGAGGAGTGGAGTTGAGAAACACTGATCTCAGGATCAGCGAATCTGGTGCTGCTGGAGGGGGGGCGTGGCTTAGACATGGCTGAATGAAGACGTGTACCGCTTGAGCTCCCGGCCCCCGTTCGATTACCCCGGCCTACCATACCATAACTCTGCGGCATGCCCTCAACCAGGAAGAGGACAGCGAGGGGAAGCAGTCAGAAAATGAAAACCACAAAAGGCAGTGGGAAAATAGACAGCTATCGTACGAGTTCTCAGGCGTCCTCCCCTGCTACTAAGATGGCGGATCCACGTGGTATGATGCGAGACTCCTCAAGCCCAAGTGCTCCACCTGTCTCCCCAGTTGTCCCAATTAATCCCGATTCCTTGATGGTCTTCCGCTCGGCTCCCGGACACTCTACACAATCACTTACCTTGTGTATGACCTCCAAGCACTGCTTCACTCATTACCGACAAAAGCTGATATAGAAGCCCTTATCGGCCGCATAGAGCAGTGTTTCTCAACTCCAGTCCTCAAGGCGCCCCAACAGGTCATGTTTTCAGGCTCTCCATTATTTTGCACAGGTGATTTGATCAGTTTCACTGCTTTGGTAATTACCCCAGCCGTTTCATCTGAGGGAAATCCTGAAAACATGACCTGTTGGGGCGCCTTGAGGACTGGAGTTGAGAAACGCTGGCATAGAGGAGCAGCACCGCAAGGATTTCCTTGAGGTCCGACGGGATGTCCAGGCCCTGTCATCTCGGCTGACTACGGGAGAAAGCTGCCTGGACTCTCTGCAACAACGAATTACCACTCTGGAACTACTTGAAGACACTCGCACGCAGGCAGAGGTGATGATCCAGCTCCATATGGAGGAAATAGAAGACAGAAGCCGTCGCAACAATTTGCGAATCCGGGATCTGCCGGGGGCTACGGGACCTGATGATTTGGCGGATACGGCGGTAGCGATCTTTCGGAAGCTAACTAACGATGCAGTGCCAGCCGATCTAGAACTGGACTGGATACATCAAATGTTGGGCCCCCGGCAGAGTGACACTAACCGTCCACGGGATGTGGTCTGTCGGGTGCATCACTACACTCAGAAGGAGATCATGACCCAAAGAGCCTGGGAAGCAGGAGCAGTGGAATTCAACGGAGCATCGGTGAAGATCCTGCTGGATCTTTCCAGAGCCACTCTCTATAGACGGGCAGTGCTGCGTCCGATCTTGGACATTGCCCGACGTCAGGGAGCCACATACCGATGGGGATTCCCCCTCTCTTTAGGAAGGCGCGGAACTCTTTCACTCTCCGCACACCAGGGGACTTACCTGCCTTTTTCCTCTTCATGGCTGTAGAGCCCGTATTAGTTTCGAACTGGCTACAGTTTATACCGCAACCAGTGGGCCGCTCGGGAATAGCGGTACCGGGGGGGGGAGTTCTCAACCCGGACCGCAAAGAACCAAGAGGAGATCTAGAAGGCAATTCTCAGCAAGCCCACGTGAATCCTAATAAGTTGACTGAAAATCTATAACATGAACTTTTACTGCTTTTCCCTGTTATTTTTATTCCCCTACAATATCATCACAAAATCTCTGTACTGTACCTATAGAGGTTTGTTCTCTCCCATACATATGCTACTTTAAGAAGATATGGAACAGACCTTATGATCATTAATCATGGGGGGTGGGTTTCTATCGGCTTGCCTCTATATTTGAGTAGAATGTCGCCCATAACCCAGCATGCCAACAGAGAAGCCCGGCGTTACTGCTGGAATGGAATGCTAGAGACTGCCCACTTACCCCGCTTTCAACGTGAATGATGATGGTTTCCAGTACTTACTGCTGCAATGGAACGCTAGAGACTGCCCACTTACCCCGCTTTCAACGTGAATGATGATGGTTTCCAGTACTTTATTTTTAAGGGTAGCTTCTAGGGATGGACCACAATAAGGGGCCCAGGTAGAAGACCTGGGGTATAGGTGGGGACATTGTAAAGTTGATAAGACTGTTTTGTATCCCTCCTCAATAGAGTATAAGTATAAGATGTGATTTTTGTTATGTCCGCACGCTGTTCGGCGAGCGAGCTGTCCGGGATGAGGAGGTTACGCTTTCTGCGGTTCCGTGGAGGCGATTGGAGCCGATGGGGGTTTCCTCCTATTCCCCACATATAATGAGGTATACCGTTGTGCCAGGGTGTTACCGGGTCTACAAGGAGACCGGGGGTTAGAGCCCATGGCAGCGGTCACCAAACTTTTTGGGCAAAAGCTGGTGTTGGCACTTCGACCACCGGGGCACCGTGGTTGATATATGGTGTCGGGGTGATCGAAGAGCATCTTTATACTTCTATATTGTAATATATAATGTATTGGTTCAAATGTACCATAATGTAGAATTGGTGGGAGACCATACTTGTAGAATGTCGTTTGCAACTATTGGTAGATGGTCACTTGTCACGTCGTTTGCTATCACCTGCGGATTGTCATTTGCCGCTAATTGTTTTCTTTGTCACATCACTTGTCACTATTTGCGGATTGTTGGTTGATATGTTGCCTGCCACCATTTGCGGATTTGCACTTGCCACAGGGAAAAAGAGAAAGGAGAAAGAGAAAAGAGAAGGAATAAAAAAAAAAGGAAAAAAAGTATCATGTGACTAGTCACCGTTTGTGGACTTTTACTAGTCACTTCACTTGTCACTATTTGTGGAGTGTCACTCACTATGCCATTTGCCACCATTTGTGGATTTCCATTTTTTGTCATTTGTAGTCACTATCGTAGATTGTCACTTGTCGTGTCACTTGTCACTATTTGTAGATTTTCAATTGCTACGTCACCTGCCACCATCTGCAGAAACTTGCTACTATTTGTAGATTGTCACCTGGCACCACTCAAGGATCGCCACCTGTCACTACGTTGGGGTTGTCACTTGCCACGTCGCCTGCTGCCATTAGCAGGCTCCCACTTGTCACGTCACTTGTCAGCATTTGCAGATTGTTATTGGCCACTATTTATAGATTGTCACCTGCCACGTCACTTACCACAGTGTCTGCTACTGTTAGTGGATTGTCGCTCGCCACATTGATTGTCATCATTTGCGGATTGTCATTTCCCACGGCACTTGCCATCATTAGCCAATTGTCATTTGTCTTCATCCAACCCTGTTCTCGATGGTGTAGAATTTTGTTACTCACCCGACACTGGATTGCCTTGACGCCATCGAGATCGGGGGGAGTGATCAACTGTCTGGGCCACTGGCGGGGCACAGGTGGGATTAAAATATTTGATAGTTGAATATATAAATTCTCACGCCTGTGGGTATGGGTGGGGACTCGGAGGGGTCCCTTGCGGTGTCGACCTCTTACCACTGGCCTACCGCACCCTGCTTTTCCTTTTAGGAGGGTGGTGGACTGGTGGCGAGACGTGGACGGGGTGGTCTCATTGTCCCCATATTCTCATCTAATGCTCTATGGGGATGTTGTTATATGTTAAAGTTATTGCATGCGGTTTACAGGTACTGTTTCAGTTTGGCCGGGTAGTAGAAGTGGACTAGGGATGCTCTCATAGAGCCTGCTCTAGCCGCTCCCCCAGATAGGCCGACACACAGACCCTCCGATTAATTTTGGGGGGTATGTGAGTATATTGTAATTGTGGCTGGAGGCCACTTGTATTGATATAGCATTCATAAAAGAAACTCATTTTAGAGACAACAAGCTGCCTGTACTCAAAAACAGATTTTTCCCAGTGACTTATCATTCTACCAATAGGACAGCTAAGTCTAAGGGGGGGTATCCATCCTGATATCTAGTAAACTTCCATGGACTTGTTGGACGAAGGAGGTCGCTTTGCGTTTATAAAGGGCCTCCTGGGAGGGGTGCGCCTGACATTGGCAACAATCTATGCGCCCAATGATCACCAGGATGTCTTTATCCGTCAGATTTTGACTAAGCTATTAGACTTTACAGACGGTCAGTTGATTTTAGGTGGTGACTTTAATGTCCCCCTGATCCCCAAAGTAGATACATCTACGAGCTCATCCTCTATCCCCGTAAACTCTCAAAAACGAATTACACAATTTATACATAGAGCTCAGCTAATCGATGTGTGGCGACTTCAACACTCAGGAGAAAGATATTATTCACTTTATTCTCCCCCCCATAAAATCTATTTGAGAATCGATTTTTTTTCCTCACGCCTATCTTCATGCGGTCCTCAAAACCTCTATCGGGTTGATCACGTGGTCTGACCATGCTCCCATTTTATTGACATATGCTTTGTCACAAGTCACTCCTCAGGCATCACGCGTATGGAAGCTAAATGAAAGCCTTCTCTTAAATTCCAGAAATACTTGAAGAAATTAAAAAAGAATTACCTCTATACTTTCAGACGAACCAAACTCCAGATAGCAGCCCGGGAATGGTATGGGAGGCTCACAAAACAGTCAGAGGCATTTTAATTAAACATGGGTCCAGACTCAAAAAACAGAGAGAGAAGCAATTAAATTTACTTCTGACTAAGCTTCAAAAGATCGAATCTCAGCACAAACATTCATCCTCCCCTATTCTGGAACAGGAACTTACTTCACTTCGCACTCAGATTAATGACCTACTACGTTATAAGGCCAAAACAGCTTTGCAGAGATGTAGGAGGATTAGCTACGAATACGGGGATAAATGCGGGAAAACTCTAGCTAGATCAATTAGAGAACATCGACTCCAGTCATATATACCACATATCATGCCCCCAAATGCTCAGAAGATTACCCTACCAGCACGAATATCAGAAGTTTTCCGAGACTTCTATGCATCCCTCTATAACTTACCCTCTGCCATGAAGTCTCAAACTCTAATGGACGAGTATGTCCACTCCTCTCAGCTGCCTACAATTTCATCTGAGATTAGAGCGGATCTGGACAGGCCAATAAGTTTAGAGGAACTAGAACTGGCAGTCGGCTCCACTAAGCCAGGTAAAGCCCCGGGCCCAGATGGCTTTACTCTTCAGTATTATCGGACGTTGCTTCCTATCTTAAGCCTTCATATGGTGGATTTGTTTAATGGCCTCGGTAATGATGTAACTCTACCTAGAGATACCATGAAGGCGCATGTTTCTGTTATCCCGAAAGAAGGCAAGGACCCGACCTCGTGCGGCAGCTATAGGCCAATTTCGCTGCTAAATGCTGATCTTAAGTTAGTCACTAAGATCCTTGCGACCCGTATAGCTAAGCACTTGCCAAACCTGGTGCACTTGGATCAGGTGGGTTTTATTCCTACCAGGAAAGCTAAGGATAATACGACGAAAGTTCTTAACCTACTCCATGTTGCCAGCTCCACCAACACGATCGTGTGAGCTGGCAATATATGTTTACGGTCCTTCGACGTCTAGGCCTTGGGGAAACTATTATTAAATGGATCACTAAAGTATATTCTCAACCTACAGCCCAAGTTAAAGTCAACAGAGTTTTGTCTGATTTTTTTCCCATAGCAAATGGCACAGGACAGGGGTGTCCGCTCTCCCCTTCATTATTCGCGCTGTCATTAGAACCATTCCTGAGCAGACATCGTTTGAACCCAGATATACAGGGCCTGTCTGTCGGAGGTAATCAGTATAAAATTAGGCCTATGCAGACGATTTATTCCTTTCTCTGATAAATCCAGCCGTCTCACTCCCTAATCTCTTACGAGAGTTTGAAATCTACGGATCTTTATCCAATATGAAGATAAATTGGCATAAATCAGAGGCAATGGGAATCGGGATACCCCCTACTCTCTTATCTATATTTAGATCTAGCTTTAACTTTAAATGGACGGCGATGGCTCTAAAGTACCTGGGCACCTACATTCCTACAACTCTATCATGTATATTTGAGCTTAACTTCCCGCCATTGCTGTCTAGAACCCGTGTTCTTCTAGACACCTGGAACAAAGGTTTACAGTCATGGTTCGGCAGAATAAATCTGTTGAAAATATCTATACTACCTAAGTTCCTCTATTTATTCCAAGCCTTACCAGTTAAGATTCCTCTTGCTTACTTTAGACAGGTTAACTCGCTTTTTATTAAGTTTGCCTGGGCACATAAGAAACCACGTCTTCCTTTCCATTTATTGTCACTACCCAAACAATATGGCAGATTAGCTCTTCCAGATGCCCGAAAATACTATGAAGCGACCCATTTGAGTAGGATCATAGACTGGTGTCATCATAGTCAATTTATACTGTGGGCTCAGATAGAACAAGCACAGACACATCTATTGCTTTCAAGGACCTTGTGGTGTTACGACCATCTTCAGCCACCACTGAAAAGTCATCCTATAATAGGAGCGACACTTGATATAGGCTTCCCTTTTTTCTTCGGACTCCCCATTATTTCCTATTCTGGGAAACCCGGGCCTTTGCACCAATACATTTAGAACTCTACGACAGTTGGGCAAAATTCAGGCATCCCATTTTCTAATAGATGGCAGGTGGCCCTCTATAGAGGAACCGATGGCGGAGCCAGGACCCTTTACACTGTCCTTCTGGCCGGCACTTCAGCTGCGACATTTTTTTGACACCTTGCTTAATCCAATGCGCTTTGTTCGTCCTTTGACGAAACTTGAGGAATACTGCGCCGAGGAAGGTGTCATAACAAAAGTACTCTCCAAAACGTACTCTCTATTGAATTGCCCAGCGGCTCCGCCACATCTGCCGTTTCTGGATAAGTGGGAACAAGACCTTCAGCTGAAATTTACATCTGCCCAAATACAACATACATTAGGATTCGCTCTAAAGTCTTCAGTCTGCACGAAAATTCAAGAGTCCAATTATAAAATTTTGACGAGATGGTACTTCACCCCCCACCTTCTTCATCAGTACTACCCTGACACTACTGACCAATGCTGGCAATTCTTGGGGGGATAGAGGAATCCTACTTCATACATTTTGGTCCTATCCAAAATTGTCCAATTTTCGGACGACGGTTAAAGAAGTGACCCAAAAGTTCACATACTATAAGATTCCTGGTGATCCGACTTTTTTCCTTTTACATGTGTCTACTATTTCGGCCAAAAACTACCAAAAGTCTATTTTAAGACACCTGGTAAATGCTGCATCGGAAGAAGCAGATGGCGCCGACGGCGGTGGATTGGTTACGTAAAGTGGATGATATAAGTAAAATGGAAGATCTCTTATTGACTACACAATACAAACAGGAAAAGTACTCTGAAACTTGGAAGCTGTGGATACAGTTTGTCCTGTCTGCAGAGGGCTTGGCCCTTCTGGGAAATGGAAGTTAATTTTGAACACACCCCTTGAGCACCTTGGTTATCCGGAGCCAACGATAACCAAGCCCCCTTTTTCCCTTGTATCCCTTCCCTGCCCATAACCCCCCCCCCCCTTTTTTTTTGCTTTGTTTATTGTTTGAATATGAGAAAATGGACGCGGGCAGCTACGAGCCTTGTATTTGGGGTTTTCTTTTTTGTCTATTTTTTGGGCAGCAAACAGTAGCATTTGTTTGACTCTCAATTTGTATTATGCCCCCTCTGAGACCCTTACAGAGGTTTGTATGGACATGTGTATAATGTTTTTATTGTTATTCGTAATATATACTGGTTGTATTGACCTGTTTTTGCCCGTTGTAGGCGTTAATAAAATATTAAATTTGAGAAACACTGATCTAGACCAATGTTTCTCAACTCCAGTCCTCAAGGCGCCCCAACAGGTCATGTTTTCAGGCTTACCATTATTTTGCACAGGTGATTTGATTAGTTTCACTGCCTTAGTAATTACCACAACTGTTTCATCTGAGGGAAATCCTGAAAACATGACCTGTTGGGGCGCCTTGAGGACTAGAGTTGAGAAACACTGATCTAGACTGTGTGGAGCAGACAAGGAAGCAGTTTAGGTAGAGGAAAGGCATAGATGAGGGTGCACTGATCCCATGCAGCCACCAGAGAATCCATTACTTTCACCAGGGGATCCCTGGATGCAAGCCTGTCCAATGTCCATAAACCCCCAAAAAATTTCTACATTAAAAGCTCTCTATGAAAATTGTATGCTGTTTGTTTTATCTAAAATTGTTCCAGTAAACGGAAACACCACCTCGTTCTGTACTGTATATTCCCTATTCCACACCACTTTATTCTGTACACTGCGATCTACATTCTGTATTCCACATTACCTCATTCTGTATACTGTGCTGTACATTCCCTATTCCACACCACCTCATTCTCTACAGTGAGCTGCACTGTACACTGTGCTATACATTTCGTATTTCATATCACCTAATTTTGTAAACAGTGGTGCACGTCCCGTATTCCACATTACCTCATTTTATACCCTGTGCTGTACATTCCCTATTTCACATCTCCTAATTCCTGCACTGTGCTGTACATTCCCTATTCCACATCTCCTCATTCTGTACACTGTGCTGTACATTCCCTATTCCACATCTCCTCATTCTGTACACTGTGCTGTACATTCCCTATTCCACATCTCCTCATTCTGTACACTGTGCTGTACATTCCCTATTTCACATCTCCTCATTCTGTACACTGTGCTGTACATTCCCTATTTCACATCTCATTCTGTGCACTGTGCTGTCTATGTTCCACACCTCCTTGCTGTGTGCTATACATTCCACATAGCATGGCAAAGAGAGTTCTTTGCCATGAGGTGCCATGTTGAACTTCCAGTGACCAGTATGAGAGAGTGAGAGCGATAACACCAAATTTAACACACCTGCTCCCCATTTACACCTGAGACCTTGTAACACTAACGAGTCACATGACACCGGGGAGGGAAAATGGCTAATTAGACCCAATTTGGACATTTTCACTTAGGGGTGTACTCACTTTTGTTGCCAGCGGTTTAGACATTAATGGCTGTGTGTTGAGTTATTTTGAGGGGACAGCAAATTTACACTGTTATACAAGCTGTACACTCACTACTTTACATTGTAGCAAAGTGTCATTTCTTCAGTGTTGTCACATGAAAAGATAGAAGAAAATATTTACAAAAATGTAAGGGGTCTACTTACTTTTGTGAGATACGGTAAATACAATGGGCGCATAAAAGCCATGTTTACTTAAAACATTTAAAAAGAAAGAGAAAAAAAAAAAGGTGCTCCATACAGAGAGCTGATTAGTACAAAGACAGGAATAGAGGGCACTATTGTCATCTGTTAAGTGTAAGAAAAAAAGATGGGGTTGGTACTTTATTGACTTCCTCCAGTATCCTGACACAATACAAGGCAAAATGGTGTTTGACAGGTTCTCTTCTGAGAAGAATACCATTCCGCCTTGCCACACATACACACCACCTAGTGGTACTTTACCCATGTTCCGTTCATCCATCTGAGTCTTCCCGTGTAAGCTCTATGTCAGATGGTGTTAAAGCTTGCATAGGGTTTACCTTCCTCCTACTTCGGTGACAGTGTTTGGGCCTGGCTATTTGCCAATCAGAAATCAGCACTTCATCCTGGGAGGAGGAGGTCCCATGCTCCATCTTGACTGTAAGCACTAAGTATATACTAAGAGCTCCAACAGGAGTGGTTTGAAGGCCAGTATTAGAAGATGGGTTTTTTTTTCTCCCATATAAGAGAACTTTGACCTGAATGGGCAAAGTGATGGATTCTCCTAACTCTGGGCTTGAGACATCCTACAAACCAGATAGCTACAAACTTAAAGGAACCTATCAGGATGGCTGTGGCTTAACACAGCTATGGCTCAAAGAAAGCCAGTCCAAGAGCAGAGCCCTCCTGCAGAACCATGCACATGCTTACAGGCTTCAATGGAAACAATAGTTCCATGACTTCGTAAAAGTACTGGCTTTTCCTGGCTCCTGAATTTTACCATTACAGATAAAGGATGTTCAGTCTTATAATTCCAAAAAAAATGTTATTGTGTTTTTAGTTTTGGAAAGAACTGGGGAGGGTTAGAACCCCTGCCAGTTTTTTTTTTTTCATTGATGTCTGTGTACCTGATGGGGAATTTCATCCTCTGGGTTGAATTTCTCATGAAAATAAGAAAGTGATGAGAAATCAAATCCAACTTCCAAAAGTCTGGGGTCAGGGGCATCCTACCAAGGTCAGCAGACTGACATGAGGTCAGATGACATCTGACTTTATCTGGATTCAATCAGGCAAATAACATAGCAATACATAAAATCTTTTATAAGTAAGTCCTACAGGACCATGCCAATTTAAAATGTATGTAGAGCCAAACCTTTGTTTTAGTTTTAAATGGTGTGTGAAAGGTTTATGAACCCCTGTTAGGTTTTTACTGCTGTCTGTGTCACCCTTAGGGAAATTCAACCTTCATCTTTGTCATGGTGACCACTGTTAGCTAGACAGAAAGTGATGGGAAATTCAAAATTCTGCAGTTACTATCAGAACAGGAATAGAGATGAAATCTTCCAGGGGGGCACCTGCTTCAGTGACAACTGCCAAAGATAGTATTGCCATCAGTTTTGGGAGAATTTTTCTCACTTTCTATTGTGTCTAAAAAAAAGAAAGAAAATCTCCCCAATGGGACACAAATGGCAAAAAATGTAATTTTGGCTTACCTGTAAATAGCATATCTTAGAGTACAGTACAGGACACTGATGCGGACTGCAGAGATCGCTGGACAGTGAGTTTCTCTCCCTAAGTATCTGGTTTGCTTCCTTCAAAGCAGCTAGACCCCTGATGACCCCTTGATGATGGATTTAGGCCACAGCCTTGGTATTGTCTGACTGCACCCAGATTGGGTGTCGCTTCAGAAGGGAGAT
Organism: Lithobates clamitans; assembly: GCA_037952925.1. Classification (NCBI taxonomy): domain Eukaryota; kingdom Metazoa; phylum Chordata; class Amphibia; order Anura; family Ranidae; genus Lithobates; species Lithobates clamitans. The sequence continues at coordinate 360,664 of JBBGZY010001891.1, read as the reverse complement.
CCAGTGCTGAAGAGTCAATTGGACTGCTGTGTGTGCTAAGATGTTGATAGGGAGCTTGGTTTTCCCCATTGACCATGTTTTTGGACTTTTTGGGATTGGAACACTCCTACCCAGCCTGAGAGACTTGCATCTGTTGTGATAACCAGTGATAGGGAAAAAAGGATTTCCTCACTGTTAGGGCTGGAATGGTGATCCAACAAGATAAAGAACTCCTCGCTTTGCTGGACAGGAACATGTGTAAATCGAGAAAAGAAGCCTGCTTTTTCCAGGTCGACTATATGGTGAGTTGGAGACTTCTTGAATGGAATTGGGCGAATGAATGGTTCTGCCTCCAAGAAGGGTACCATGAGGCCTAGAACTGTCATGGAGAATCTCATTGTTAGGATGTCTCTTGGATCTCCATTCTCGACCATGGGCTGTTTGAAGAAGAACTTTAATTTCTGAGAGACAGACTTACTTTGGATGTGTCCAGACCACACCCAAGTATTCTAGCTGAAGGAAAGGCTGGAGAGCCGAGTGTTGAAAATGATCACCCAGCCAAAGATCTGGAGCATATGAATTGTCTTGTAGGCATTTTCTGATAGCTAGAAGTGAGATGTGTCCTACATGAGGTCGTCTAGATAGCCATGTAAAATTTTGTAATTCAGAGGAATCTGTTGAGGAATTTTAGGACCAGAATAGATTGAATACCCCTCTTTGGGCTTTGGTACTGTAAACAGGAGTAGAATCCTTTGAAGCTGTCTTGTTGCGGTACTGGCACAATGACTCTTTGGGACAAGAGATGGTTCAGGGCATTCATCAAATCTAACTGCCCTTGTGCAGTTTTTGGATGATTTGAAAGAAGAAAATGGCGAGGAGGTAGAGATTTGAACTCTATTTTGTACCCCTTTAAAACCAGCGATTGAATCTACAGGTCTGGAACATTTGTGACCCAGAGAGAGGTGGATAAACTAACGAATGTCCCCCCACTTTTAGGAGTGAGGGCATGCTTTCATTGTGAAGATGAGTTTGGGGAAGGCTTGGTGGCCTTTGTGGGCCAAGCCTTGCACCAAAAGCAAGAATTTAACTTAAGTTTTAAAGTTGAAGCCTGGTTAGAGCAGACAGGTGTTCTGCGTTTAGAGGAGCCAGGGACTTGTTAAGAAGGTTTTTAGGGCTTTCCGCTGTGGAAGTAAAGCCTTCCCTCCCAAGACCTCTTTGTGATTTGGTCAAGTGCTTCACCAGACATCTTCTTTGTACATGTAAGGCACCTTTAGCAGGCAGCTTCAGCTGTCCAAGCTTTCAGCCATAACATTTTGATGTAAATGCAGCTTAGAGCCATTCTGGAAATTTGTCTCAGGAGATGTTCTAGGTCAGCCTTCTTCAAACTTTTAAACACAGAGGACCCCTTGAAATTACTTCCTGGTCTCAGGGAACCCCTGCTAAAAATGACTATATCTACAACTCATGGTCAGTGATGGTCAGTGGGAAGAATGCTCCCCACACTCGTAAAGATTGGTAATACCTCCTTACAGATAGCTAAAAAGATCAATGGTGTCAAAGGGAAGTAATCTGGAAAGTCCCCAAACTGCGGCCCTCCAGTTGTTCAGGAACTACAATTCCCATCATGCCTAGTCATGTCTGTGAATGTCAGTTTTACAATGCCTCATGGGACGTGTAGTTCCGCAACAGCTGGAGGACCATAGTTTGGAGATCCCTGCAGAGGAACCCTGGTTGAGAAATCCTGTTCTAGAGCATCCACACACAAAAGCATAGCAGAAGGCAATTGCTGGAATTGCTCTCTAACAGCATGATCGTGAAATACAGGGTCATTTTGGTTGTTCATTTCCCTAGTCCAGTTAGTTGCAGTTTGACATACTGAAATAGCAGCAAAAACTTGTTGCAGGGCTGGGTCTGCAAGAGCAACGAGAGGCCTTAGGAGCGTCTCAAATTTTTCTATCTGCAGAATCTTTGAAAGAAGGGACATCTTCAATGGGAGCATTGAGACGTTTGTTTAGGACAGAGATGGCAGAATTAACCACCGGGAAAGCCCACTTCTTTTCAAACTCTTTTTTTTCACTGGATAGAGATTTGCAAAGGTTTTAGAGGCAGTGAAAATTCTTTCTGGAGCGATCCAGTCATCAGACTGTATATTCTATCTGTTCATGAACAGGGAATGTTTTGCAGGTCTCTTTATAACCAAGGGGGCATGGAGAATTAGAGGAGGGTCAGGCTGCACAATGTTTTGCTAACAGAAGTAATGAGCTTTTCAACGTGAGAGCGCACATTGCATGAAGCTCCCTCTTCAATCAGCAGCTGCCTCTAATACTGTCTCAATATCCTTATTACCTTCTGTGTCTTCCTTATCTAGGACTAGCATATCGGGATCTGACTCGGGTAGAGAAAAGGGAGTAAAAAAGGAGCTGTTTGCATTTTGAGCCCTGGATGAAGATGGCTGTATTAAGGCCATAATCACACTGAGGAAATGTGACATGGATGCAGAAACTTCTGCTTTAGTTAAATAGGCTGCGAACGTTCATCTGCAATTTTGCATTGGCTTCCTTTTGCCTGGTCTCCATCATAGCTACAAGTGAAGATATCCCCCTGTGGGGTACTCATAGAATAGAGTGCAGAGTATAGGGTAAGCGTGTCTGGAAGGAGTATGAGGTAACCCAGGTGTAGACTGTCCTGTAACTAATATTTGTGACTAAAGGCCAATGCAGGACCTAAGATCTTTACAAGGGGTCTAGGCAGACGTGGTGGTGAAATGTTAAGCCAGTGGTGTAACGTAACACCTGGTCAACCACTTGAAAGCTCTGAGTGGCTGCGTTTTAGTGCCAGGTTTGAAAGGTTTACAAAGCGAGGTGTCCAAACATAGTCCCGTTTTTACAGCAACAGTAGGAGATACTTACCTGTTCACAATACTGGACTGTATAGAAAGTCCAGGCTTCGTCCTTCACGGTGTACATAGTCCCAAAGGGGTCTTCACGGACTGGGTTCCATAGCAATAGACCACAGCCCTGGAACTGTATAGCACTCTGCAGCTGACTCCAATTGCCAAGGTGAGTACCCATGCAGGATCCAGTGCTGGAGCAACATTACAGGCCGTCCCGCCAGCATGGGCTTGATTGAGGTTGCGCCAATTCAGATACACTGCTTCTATGTTGGCATCAGAAGACAGGGAGGTGTTCATTGAAGGAAAAATAATAAGCTAGTGAAGCTAAGGGTGAAAGGTCCATCACTTTCAGACACTATCACAAAACTGGGAACTCACAAAATGGGGTAAGGTTAGAGGAGGCACCCAGGGGGGCATGTGCTCCAAAGCTTTGCCAGTGTGCAATTATCTGAAGGTAGACACCTATAACCCATGTTGTATGAAAACTCTTGTCTGTGCTGTAAAATTAACATAAAAAATAAACTAAAAGTTTTATCCCTTTTCTACTTGTTCACATTGCACAGTGCATAAAACATTGAACGCGCACTGCAATCCATTGTTATAATGCACCACAGTGCTCACTTTTTTCAATTCCTATGTCAATAGCAATGTGTTACAGTGCAGCAATTCCATCACCATGCATTTAAATCTTCTGTGTGTCAATAAATGATCTTCCAACTGTGCCACCATAAATCACCAGCCATTGTGAAAAGAGCCCACTCACCATCAATCCAGTGACCTCTATATTACTAAGGTTGGTTTCACACGGGCTGTCTGATCAAGTCCGCCTATCAGTTTTTCAAACTGAGCCAATCAGACCATCCACTGCCCTCTTTGGAGTGGCGGATGTCAGCGGACATGTATCGGTTGACACCCACCGGCGTCCGATCCGATACTGTCTGCCAAAAACAGACGGATGGGGGTTCCATTCCCCATCTGTCCGGTGGATCGGATGGAAACGGACAGGCAGTCCGTTTCCATCTGAGCATCCCATAGAGAACAGCAGGGCTGTGTCCGCTCTGCATAGCGGAGCGGACACAGACCTGTCATCCATTTGCTCAGTGGGGATCAGCGGAGGGATCTCCCAGTGAGCAGACGGATGCACTAAACAAAGATCGCCCGTGTGAAACCAGCCTAGGTTCAACATGCGCATTCAGATCAGTCACACCATACATCAGTAGATCTTCCCACTCCCCCTACGTCTTCAATGTTCACTCCAAAGACACCACAACATCAAACCAAAGAAATATTTATGGTGCAGTATTTATTAGACCAGGTGTACATAAGAATTTAGCACTCACTTGTTTATGTGCCAAGACTTGACACCAATATAAACAGCCTTGCAATCAACCAGCACTGTTGTACCACTTCGGTGACCTGAAGGGTGGCTTCCTGAAGACATGATCAGCGAAACTAGCCGAGGCTCTACTGGTGTCGTCACTTCCTGTTCCAGTGTGACGTCACATCTGGTCCAAAATTATGGCACGTCACCAAGCAATACTACACTATAAGTACTTCTCTAGTTTGATGTTGTGGTGTCTTTGGTGTGAACATTGAAGACACAGGGGGTGGTTGGATATCTACTGACGTATGGTGTGACTGATCTGGAAGATTTATCCCAATGCGCTTGTTGATGGCAAGTGGGCACTTTTCACAATGGCTAGTGATTTATGGTGGCACAGTTGGAAGATTATTTATTGGCACACAGATTTACATGCATGGTGGTGGAATCATAACGTATGTTTGTGGTCTTTTTTCATTATTTTTATTACTAAATTTACATTTGTGTTTCACTTTTTAGGTATTATTGTTTTTTTTTTGTTTTTTTTTATATGCTGATGGGTGGTATCGCCTTATCTTTTTACTTTAACTTAAAAAATAGCACATGGGACTACGTTGGACAACACTCCCCAGTGCAGCCCATTGGTGCTGGTGGAAACGAGCCTCAATCATGGCTGGCTCTTCTTACAGTCAATTTCACCCAAACGTGACGTTTCAGTTTCGGAAAGGGGAATAGCTTGTTGCTCCTCCCCTTTCCATAAGACTTTACTGTAATTGTGATTCTCTCACAGCTGTATTCCCAAATTCTTAACTTACAGTATCTCACAAACGTGAGTCCCCCCCCCTCACATTTTTGTAAATATTTTATTCTATCTTTTCATGTGACAACACTGAAGAAATGACACTTTGCTACAATGTAAAGTAGTGAGTGTACAGCTTGTATAACAGTGTAAATTTGCTGTCCCCTCAAAATAACAACACACAACCATTAATGTCTAAACCGATGACACCAAAAGTGAGTACACCCCTAAGTGAAAATGTCCAAATTGGGCCCAATTAGTCATTTTCCTCCCCGGTGTCATGTGACTTGTTAGGGTTACAAGGTCTCAGGTGTGAATGGGGATCAGGTGTGTTGAATTTGGTCTTATCGCTCTCTCTCTCATACTGGTCACTGGAAGTTCAACATGGCACCTCATGGCAAAGAACTGTGTGAGGATCTGAACAAAAGAATTATTGCTCTACATAAAGATGACCTAGGCCAGTGCTGGCGAACCTTGGCACCCCAGATGTTTTGGAACTACATTTCCCATGATGCTCCACTACACTGCAGAGTGCATGAGCATCATGGGAAATGTAGTTCCAAAACATCTGGGGTGCCAAGGTTCACCATCACTGACCTAGGCTATAAGAAGATTGCCAAGACCCTGAAACTGAGCTGCAGCATGGTGGCCAAGACTATACAGCAGTTTAACAAGACGGGTTCCACTCAGAACAGGCCTCGCCATGATCGACCAAATGAGTTGAGTGCACGTGCTCAGCGTCATATCCAGAGGTTGTCTTTGAGAAATAGACGTATGAGTGCTGCCAGCATTGCTGCAGAGGTTGAAGGGGTGGGAGCCTGTCAGTGCTCAGACCATACGCCGCACACTGCATCAAATTAGTCGGCATGGCTGTTGTCCCAGAAGGAAGCCTCTTCTGAAGAGGATGCACATAAAAGCCCGCAAAGTTTGCTGAAGACAAGCAGACTAAGGCTACTTTCACACTGGTGTGTTGTCTTTAACGTTGTTTTTGCAGAGGTTTTCGGCCACTAGTGGGGCAGTTTTAACCCCCGCTAACGGCCGAAAAAGGGTTGAAACTGCCCAACAAAGCTCCGCAGGGGCACTTTAGGAGCAGTGTATACAACGCTCCTACAGTGCTACGAAGATGCGGCTTACAGGACTTTTTTTTACCATCCTGTCAGAGCACCGGCCTCGGGCTTCTACATTGGAGTGAGAGGAGAGGCTATTTCAATGTGCTTTGCATGTGCAATTTTTAGCGTTATAGCGCCTGTAAAGCACCTCATTTTAAAAGTAGCCTTAGGACATGGATTACTGGAACCATGTCCTGTGGTCTGATGAGACCAAGATAAACTTATTTGGTTCAGATGGTGTCAAGCGTGTGTGGCGGCAACCAGGTGAGAAGTACAAAGACAAGTGTGTCTTGCCTATAGTCAAGCATGGTGGGGGGAGTGTCATGGTCTGGGGCTGCATGAGTGCTGCCAACACTGGGGAGCTACAGTTCATCGAGGGAACCATGAATGCCAACATGTACTGTGACATACTGAAGCAGAGCATGATCCCCTCCCTTCGGAGACTGGGCCGCAGGGCAGTATTCCAAGATAACAACCTCAAACACACCTCCAAGACGACCACTGCCTTGCTAAAGAAGCTGAGGGTAAAGGTGATGGACTGGCCAAGCATGTCTCCAGACCTAAACCCTATTGAGCATTTGTGGGACATCCTCAAACTGAAGGTGGAGGAGCGCAAGGTCTCTAACATCCACCAGCTCCGTGATGTTGTCATGGAGGAGTGGAAGAGGAATTCAGTGGCAACCTGTGAAGCTCTGGTGACCTCCATGCCCAAGAGGGTTAAGGCAGTGCTGGAAAATAATGGTGGCCACACAAAATATTGACACTTTGGGCCCAATTTGGACATTTTCACTTAGGAGTGTACTCATTTTTGTTGCTAGCGGTTTAGACATTAATAGCTGATAGTTATTTTGAGGGGGCAGCAAATTTACACTGTTATACAAGCTGTACACTCACTACTTTACATTGTAGCAAATTTCTTCAGTGTTGTCGCATGAAAAGATATAATAAAATAGTTACAGAGGGGTGTACTTACTTTTGTGAGATACTGTATTTACAATGTTAGGAAACATGACACCTTCACCTGGCAATGGAAGGACTTTGGCAGTTACAGTAGGCAGAACCGAAATTTCTGGTGGAAATCTCACAGATGCAGGGAGCAAGTCATTTCAAGAATATCTAAAGCCAAAACTTTTTCATTTTGGATACAGTAGTAAATGGTTAAAACCCATCAGTGTCCAACCGAGATCACCTTTTACTTATTGTTCTGCAGACACAGCAGGCAGATAAATGTCTCTAAAGTGAGGAAAATCCCTGCTTAATAATTCTCCTCTATTGCTGTGTTGGTGACAACTCAACTTTTACTTTCAATTCCAGTGACAATGATCACCAGAAAAAGACTGAACTTCCCAAAACAGCGATATTGACATCAGTAAAAACCTGACAGGGGTTTTGGCTTTAAATACACTTTACGGCAGGGGTCTCAAACTGGCGGCCCTCCAGCTGTTGCAAAACTACAAGTCCCATGATGCATTGCAAACCTGACAGTTACAAGCATGACTCCCACAGGCAGAGGCATGATGGGACTTGTAGTTTTGCAACAGCTGCAGGGCCGCCAGTTTGAGACCCCTGCCGTAAAGTGTATTTAAAGCCAAAACCCCGGCAGTTTGAGGCCCCCGCTTTACGCAGATGCTGGCCTTTACCCGATCCCAATTAGGATTTTACCACACTTGGTATGTGGTTGCAGCGCTGTCCCGTTGAATTCAATGGGCACATGCGGCAAGCAGATTAACTCACCATGTCGTGCTGGGCAGGCAAAGTGGTTGTGAAGCTCAAAGATGAAATATGAACAAAGCATATCCCTCGCTGGTGCAGCACTACCAAGAATAAAAAAATATTAATTGTAAAAAAAACTTCTTTTAAATAAAAATAAATATATATTAAATAGTGACACCCTATTCCATGTTATGTAATATATTAGCATATAAATAATACATAGAATAGAACACCCTTATGGACAGGGTGCTACCACTACTGGTCACCATTTAATATACATTCATTTTTTTTACTAAAGAAAAACAAAAACAAAAAAAAAAAAAAACTTTTTCTTTTTTTTTTTTTTTTTTTTTAGTGCTGCATTTTTTTTACTGATAGATTTTGTTACGGTGTGGGGATACATATCATTGTTGGCAGCTACCCATCCGGTAAATTGTTTGATTGGATTGAGGTGACTGCGCAGTTAGCCTATATAGTAATTATCCCTCTTTAGTGTGTACGTGTCTCAATCCAGAGCATCAAGGGTCATGCCCGTCTTCTGCCTCTTCCATCAGCACGAGTCACTTCTGACCAGTATTCCTGACACCAAGAGAAAAAAAAGGTAACGGGGAGGGACCTCCAGCACACAGCCTGTGAATGATAGCCTGAGCTCTGTACCTGTGTTGAGGGGGGGGGGGGGGGGGGTGCCCTGGATTGAGACACGTACTCACTAAAGAGGGATAATTACTATATAGGCTAACTGCGCAATCGCCTCAATCCAATCAAACAATTTATAAAGGATCTCTCCGCTCTGAAAAAGCAGGGGGCAGGAAGCTGAATTTACGCTCAGTGAGGAGATCGAGAGGGAATCCGCTCTTGGGGATTGCCTCACTGAGAGTAAATTCAGCTCCCTGCCCCCCTGCTTTTTCAGAGCAGAGAGATCCTTTATAAATTCTGCACTTTGAATGTAGGGGACAGATTGCTGTAGATAAACGGGTACAACTTATGTAGGAGGATTTGTTTCATCTCTGTATCACCTGAGGCCAGTCACTTTACTGGGTATATGGAAGAGTTTACAACCACTTTAAATTTACCACGATGGAAAGCATTGCAGCCATGGCAATGTAAATGGACCTCAGCTTCTGCAATGTACATCTATAGGTAGGCTGTTGGGGGGGGTGGTAAAACACGGATCAATCTCCCGTTTTTATAGATCCCTTGCCACCTGTGTGAACCTACCCCAAGTTCACACACACATGAGCCTATTTACACAGCCAGCTAGGGCTGTGCACTGCCAAGAATCAATGTAAACCTGCAGTGGGGGATCAGGCACAACCAGGAAAAATTTTTAAAAATCAATGAGAGGTGTCAGGGCTGAGCGTGCGATTAGAGACAGATTAGAGCGGCCCTAGAGGGAGACAAATTGGGACTGATTTACTAAAACTGAAGAGTGCAAAATCTGGTGCAGCTCTGCATAGAAACCAATCTGCTTCTAGTTTTTATTGATAAAGTATAACTGAAAAGGCTGAAGTTAGAAGCCGATTGCAAAATCTGGTGCAGCTCTGCAAAGTAGCCAATCAGCTTCTAACTGCAGCTTGTTCAGTTATACTTTAACAATAAAAACTGGAAGCCGATTGGTTTCTATGCAGAGCTGCACCAGATTTTGCACTGTTCAGTTTTAGTAAATAACCTCTTTGGGTCCAGCTCCGCTCATTGCATGTAACTGATTACCGTATATACTCGAGTATAAGTCGTTCCGAGTATAAGTCGAGGCCCTAATTTACTGCAAAAAAAAATGGGAAAAACTTATTGACCCGAGTATAAGACGAGGGTGAGAAATGCACAGCTACTGTAAGTGGAAAAGAGGGTCAACAATGCCCATTTGCAGCATCACTGTGCCCATTTGCATGCCTCACTGTGCCCATTTGCAGCCATAGGTCCCCTGAACTTCAAACTAGGTAGTTAAGGGTTCCTAGATGCCCCCTAGCTGCAGCCAAAATTTGGGGTCTCTGAACCCAAAGGGTCCTGAAATGACATTGCTGCAGATGGACACAGTTGACCAAATTTGGGGCCCTGTATCTCGGGGCCACTTAGTGCTAGGAACCCCAAATTTGGTGTGCAAACCCAATGGAACTAGCACCATAAAATTTCAAAAGCTGGGGTTTCTAGCACCAAGTGGGCCTGAGATACAGGGCCCCAAATATCAGTTTAGAAAATGTCAAGCACTTTTCTGCAGCAGAAAATGACATTTTCCGAATCAGTTTTGGGGCCCCGTATCTCAGGGCCACTTAGTGCTAGGAACCCCAGCTTTGGATATGTTATGGTATCAGTTCCAATGGGTTTGCACACCAAATTTGGGGTTTCTAGCACCAAGTGGCCCTGAGATATGGGGCCCCAAAGTTGGTTCAGAAAATGTCAAGCACTTTTCTTCAGCAGAGAATGACATTTTCCGAACCGATTTTGGGGCCCCGTATCTCGGGGCTACTTAGTGCTAGGAACTTCATCTTTGGATATGTTATGGTACTAGGTCCACTGGGTTTGCCTACCAAATTTGGGGTTCCTAGCACTAAGTGGCCCTGAGATACGGGGCCCCAAAATCGGTTCAGAAAATGAAATTTTTTGCTGCAGAAAAGTGCTTGACTCGAGTATAAGTCGAGGGGGGCACTTTCAGCACAAAAAAATGTGCTGAAAAATTCGACTTATACTCGAGTATATACGGTATATACAGACAGCTGTGGTACGCATATCAGTGATTCGTACAGAGATCCGGCCTGCAGCTGGTCGCACACACCCTGCTGCAGATGGACTCAACTCATTTGTCAACAACTGTGCAAAAGTGAAACATTTTTTTTTTTTGGTGGAACTATCTCTGAAGGTTCCCATTTATCCATGGTATAGCTAGTAGTAGTCACCCTTCAACTCAACTTGTATAATGCTGAAGACATTTTGGAGTTTACCCAAGGCACTTCCTTCTTCAGTTCTCTGAAACAGTGGTCTCCAAACTGAAGCCCCATGCTGCTCTTTGCTAGCCTTTATCTGGTCCTTGGGGCACTTTTCCTCCCACTGATATGAGGCATTATTCCCCCCACCGACACCAATGACGGGGCACAATCCCCCCCACCAACACCGACGGGGCACTGTGCCCCCCACCAACACCAACGACAGGGCGCTGCCCCCCCACCAACACCGATGGGGCGCTACTCCCCCCCACCAACGACAGGCGCTACTCCCCCCCACCAATGACAGGCGCTACTCCCCCCCCCCACCAACGATGGGGCGCTACTCTCCCCCCCACCGACACCTAACGATGGGGCGCTACTCTCCCCCCCACCGACACCCAACGATGGGGCGCTACTCTCCCCCCCACCGACACCCAACGATGGGGCGCTACTCTCCCCCCCACCGACACCCAACTATGGGGCGCTACTCTCCCCCCCACCGACACCCAACTATGGGGCGCTACTCTCCCCCCCACCGACACCCAACTATGGGGCGCTACTCTCCCCCCCACCGACACCCAACTATGGGGCGCTACTCTCCCCCCCACCGACACCCAACGATGGGGCGCTACTCCCCCCCACCGACACCCAACGATGGGGCGCTACTCCCCCCCACCGGTACACAACGATGGGGCGCTACTCCCCCCCACCGACACACAACGATGGGGCGCTACTCCCCCCACCGACACACAACGATGGGGCACGATTCCTCCCACTGAAACAAACAGAGCACTATTTATCCCACTGACACCAACAATGGGGCACTATTCTTCCCCCTGACACCAACAATGGGGCACTATTCTTCCCCCTGACACCAACAATGGGGCACTATTCTTCCCCCTGACACCAACAATGGGGCACTACTCCTTCCTTGGGGGGAGAAAATGATTGCATTGTTTAACTGATGCTAGGACAACTTCTACTCCCAGTGGACACAGTTTGGACCCCCTAAAGTCTGAAGGGCAGTAAACTGGCCCTCTGTTTGGAATGGCTGAAGACCCCTGTTCTGGAACATTACAGAACAAGTCCAGTTAATGTGACTAACCACTACTAGATTTTTGTGAAATTAATCCATTCGATCCTTGAGCCTCTCCACATAAAGAGGGCAGCTCATTCTACACCAACCAAAGAATGGGAAGACTATAAAACAAACCGTGGTCCTCCAGCTCTTAGCATGCTGGAACATGTAGTCCTTCAATTGCAAAAAAAAGGGAATTAAGTTGATTCACCCTGAAGGAGGGAGCTCAAAAGATTATCTTATCCTTCTGGACACTGAACACAGATCTACATAACAGTTCATGTCAAACAAAAATATGTATTTACTCAAAAGCATTGTAACCTGCACAGCTTACACCAAAAAAAATCCCCTGATTCCTACTAAGAAAAGACTTTCATTCCTGCGTAGGAAAAAATAGAGAAACACAATATTTAGACTGAGTACAGAAAGTAGATATATTGCTGCTGTTTACGTTTTTTTTTTCTTTTTTGCACCTCGGCATGAAAAGGCAAATAAAAACCTAAAAATTAAATTGTTCTAGTAAAAAAAGACTGTTACAAGCTTAGGAAAATACCAGCGCAATATAGTGAACGGTATATAAATTATTATAATCCCACTAAGAACCGATGAGCTGTGGGGTGAAAGAAGTTTGCAGGAGGCAAAAAAAAAAACAAAAAAAAATTAGTCTTCATGGGACTTTACCCCCAATAAACACGATTTATGGAGTAGCACTTGAAGCCTGTGGCAGGGGGTCCGATGAATGGCTTGTTTTCTGCCTAATTGTGCTCCTGGACTATGCAGAGAGATGAGGACACCACTTCCTTCTGGCCAACAACAGTAATCCACACCATGATGGGAGGAGGCTGGCCAACTGTCTCCAAGGGTGGCGCCATTTTCCCCCCATAGGTCCCTTCTGGGTGCCTCTCCACAAAAGTTTGGCTGTAGAATCTTTCTACGGTAGGACTGTGTGTGAGGAGAACCGTCTCTAAGTTTCCAGTCTATCTTCTCACACCTTGATGGGGGTCACCCCCCCCTTATTTTTGTTCCTTTGTGGGAGCATAATACAACTCCAGAGGCTTGCTCACCTTCCAGTACTTCTCATTAACAAGCTCCAGGGTTAACGATCCATTCAAAGTCTGAGGAAGAAATAAACACCAAAAAAGAGTTAATTAAATAAAGTATGTGTCTGCAATGTCTATTTAAACTTTTAGTTTAACCACTTGCCCTTGGGAAGATTTACCCCCCTTCATTACTAGGCCATTTTTTGCAATACGGCACTTTGTTACTTTAAAGCGGGGGTTCACCCACACTGCCAAAAAAAAAAAAAAAATTAAAAGCCAGCAGCTACAAATAATGCAGCTGCTGACTTTTAATAAATGGCCACTTACCTGTCCCGGGGTCCAGCGATGTCGGCAGGGGACGCCGAGAACCCGCTCGGTTCTCGGCAGCTGCCGCCGCCATCCTAGGTGAGGGAATCAGGAAGTGAAGCGTTGCGGCTTCACTTCCCGGTTCCCTACTGCGCATGCGCAAGTCGCGCTGCGTGTCCCAAGTGGTCCCCGCTCTCTCCTGGGACCTGTGTGTTTCCCAGCAGACAGCGCGGTGGGGACGGGAAGAGGCGTAGACTCCCATGGGAGTCTATGCCGGAAGTGGGTGCAAATACCTGTCTTAGACAGGTATCTGCACCCCCCTCCCCCCCTGAAAGGTGCCAAATGTGACACCGGAGGGGGGGAGGGTTCCAAAAAGCGGAAGTTCCATTTTTGTGTGGAACTCTGCTTTAACTGACAATTGCGCAGTCATGCAACAATGTACATAAATAAAAATTGATGATGTCCTTTTTTCGCACAAATAGAGCTTTCTTTTGGTGGTATGTGATCACCTGTTTTTTATTTTTTGCACTATAAAAAAAATAAATAAATAAAATAAAGGGTTTTCTTTTTGCTATAAAACATTCAATAAAATAAAAAAAGTAAAAAGTAAAGTAAAAGTAAAAAAAAAAAGTAAAAAAAAATAAATAAATTTGGACCAATATGTATTCTGCTACATATTTTTGGTAAAAAAAAATCCCAATAAGCGTATATTGATTGGTTTGCGCAAAAGTTATAGCGTCTACAAACTATGGGATATATACTGGAATTATTATTATGATTATTATTTTTTTTTTACTAGTACCGACAGCGATCAGCGACTTATAGCAGGACTGTGATATTGCGGCGGATATTCGGACGCTGACTGAGACTTTGTGGGAACCAGTGACACTAATACAGTGATCAGTGCTAAAAATATTCATTGTCCCTGTACTAATGACACTGGCTGGGAAGGGGTTAAACATCTAGGGCGATCACAGGGTTAACTGTGTGCCTAGCCAGTGTTTTGGTGTACTGTGCGTGTTGCTTTTACTATGAGAAGTAATGGATTTTATTCCCTGCTTGATGGGGAAAGAAAATCCATTAACTTCCAAGACAGGGCTCCGTCTTCCCAAAATTTGGTGGGTGCCGGCGGTCATTCATTGGACTGCGACAGACAAAATTGGACACTGACACTTTTTGGGGACCAGCGCTAAGAAAATGCACTGCCACTCTAATGACATTGGCTGGGAAGGAGTTAACACCAGGGGCGAGCAAAGGTTTAAGTGTGTTCCCTGGGAGTGTTTTCTTACTGTGTGGGGGACGGACACACTGAAGAAAGAGATTGCGATTCAGCTTAGCTGAAACACAAGATCTCACTTTTGCTCCCTGACAGAGCAGCGGTTTGCCTTGTTTACATAGGCAGACCGCTTCTCCGTCTCTCCACAGAACGATCGGTGTCATGGGTGCCGGACCCGTTGCGTCCAATCACAGCGGGAGCAGCGCTTCGGCAGTGCGTGCGCCCCACACACACACCATGTGCACAAAATCATGTACACCACGTAGGATTTTGCGCAGCCGGGCCGTCCTGCCGCAGTATATGTACGGTGGGCTGTCCAAAAGCGATTAAACAAGGCAGTGCTGTATCGCAAAAACATGGCCTGGTCATTAAGGAGGGCAAGTGGTTAATGTCACTTTAAGCATTTCTCAACCGCCAAAAGCATATTCTTACCGTGTATTGTCCACCAGCAGCCCCCGCGCAGATATAAATTGTGTATTGCTTCTCACTGACTTCCCCCAGTGACACGCCCTCTGTTCCTCCCTGCTGCTGAGCCTGTTCCTCCAGAGCAATCCGAAGAGCCAGATACTTGGAGAGATGATCAACTGTGGCATTTGCTGTCGTCTTTACAAACCTGCAGAGAATGACCAGCTTGTTCAGATCTATACTGGGTAATGTCAGAATAATGTAGGAAAACAGTAACAGCTTTTGTGAGCCCTCACCTGGTTTGACTGTACTCGTCCTTCTCCACCAGCAATGGGTGAGCCCTGAACACCAGTTCTATTTCACTACCAGGCTCTCCCGTTCCCTGTAGGTCTGGACTTCGTACTCCACCTTCATGTGACAGATCTGGTTCTGCCCCAGAATCCTCAGAGGCTCGGGACCTCTTGCGGCTTGGCCCGGCCTCCTGGTTGCTATGTACCGATGGATTACTAACGTGAGAGCGACTGTCGCAGTTATCCTCTCCACCACTGAAAGTAGTGTTGTCTGACTCGTGTGGGTGTTTCCTGACCCTCTGTGCCCTTGACAAAAGAAAGGAAGTAGATAAAAGTTAAAG
This sequence comes from Lithobates clamitans, assembly GCA_037952925.1. NCBI lineage: Eukaryota > Metazoa > Chordata > Amphibia > Anura > Ranidae > Lithobates > Lithobates clamitans. Next base: position 345,196 of record JBBGZY010001891.1, on the reverse strand, counting down.
GAGGAGGAGATGGGGGTTAAAATGAACCAAGATACAATGTATATGAATTATTATGTTTAGGATACATTGTGCAAATGGTAACCACTTAACGACCGTCCTATAGCAGATTTACTACTACAGGGTGGCCGTCCTGCGCAGGATCACACATGTACAAAATTTATATTTATATATATATATATATATCTCCGCACTCCCACACCACTTCTGCTGTGATAAGTCGGGAAGACACACAGGGCGGAGCTATACCCATGTAAACAAGGCAGAGCTCTGTTCTGACAGCAGGAATGTGATGGATTTTCTTTCCTTGTATTGCGGTCGGCAAGTGGTTAATTCATAGAATGCATTAAAGCGGAGTTCCACCCAAAAATAGAACTTCCGCTTTTCGGAATCCTCCCCCCCTCCGGTGTCACATTTGGCACCTTTCAGGGGGGAGGGGGGGGAGCAGATACCTGTCTAATACAGGTATTTTGCTCCCACTTCTGGGCATAGATACCCGAGCCACCGGCGGGTATCTACGCCACTTCCCGTCACCCCCGCTGTCTTCTGGGACACACACAGGTCCCAGAAGACAGGAGGGACCAGTGGAATAGCGCAGCGCGTCGCGCCTGTGCAGTAGGGAACCAGGAAGTGAAGCCGCAAGGCTTCACTTCCTGATTCCCTTACCGAAGATGGTGGCGGCAGCACCCGACAGCCGAGGGATAGATCGGCTTTGGGTTCTGACATTGCGGGTGCCCTGGACAGGTAAGTGTCCATATTTTAAAAATCAGCAGCTGCAGTATTTGTAGCTGCTGACTTAAAAAAAATAAAGTAAAAAAAACACGGAACTCCGCTTTAAGGTAAAAAAACCTTCTAGTTTTATAACCACTTTAATGTTCAGAAAGTTATTTGACAGCAGGACAAAGTCTTAGAAGAATAAAAATACCCCCCCCCCCCCCCCTTAAAGTGCTCCTTCCATCATGTACCTGTTCATTGCTTGCATTTTAAGCCCCTCTTCAATGCTGCTGCTTAGGGCATGTGGATTATGCATCCGACTCAGCTTTGCCAGGACTCGATCCTGGTGGGCTTCATACTCGTCTCTGCTTGGGTAAATCTTGGAAATTAAAGCGTCAAAGTTGGGGTCTGGGCGAAGGGAGCGTTTCGAGACAAAGCTTCTTTCTGCATGTGGGGCATTCCTTGTTCCTGAAAGAAAGAGACACGTGGTCATGCCACTAACACTGGTATCACATGGATTTGTTCTGCTGTTTCCAACATACAGACAGCCAAAGCCATGTTGATCAAACCGTCACTTTAATCACAAAAGGTACAAAATATCCAAGGTCATGGAGGAGCTCGATTGCAAGCTGAGTGTGGTTGTGAAGACACTGACCCGCTGCGTAGGGCAGTCACGATGCAATCTGAGCAGAAGCGGTGGAGGCACTCTTTGGTGGTCATTGTGTTCTTTAACATGTCCAGGCAGATAGGACACATGAGCTCACTGTGAAGGCTGCGTGGGGACACGGCTATCTCCGTACCGTCCATGATGGCTTCCTAGGGGGACAGAGAGAAAATAATAAGTGCTCAGAGGCTGGCTCCCATGGCTCCCATCCATAAAGGTGAGGAAACCCAAGGGGGATCAGACCTGCTAAGTGTACAGGGAGACCCACACTGTATCCTTCCTTTCCTGCCCCCCACACACACTTTCTCATGATCCTCCTCTCCCTTGCTATTCTATATGCCCCCTGCCCATGCCCATTCTCTCACTAGTCAGACCATCAGTCTAGGGAAGCTGGAAAAATCCCTGCTGCAATTAAGAATCTCCAGGAAAACACAAGGGCTACAGGCCAGGATGCCACCCCGAGGGCCTGGCAGTGACACTTGGCCAATGGGGACGTTATGACCAAGCCACTACACCCTGGCTTTGGACGACTGCAGGTTCCCCCTGACAAACCATTAATAGAACCTGCTCTGCCCAGCATTTTACAAGCTCACAGATATCTGCAGCAATAATTCAAATACTTGCAGCATGGTACCATTTACACCCCTCATTAAACTCCCTGTCTGCTTATATGTTAACATAGATGTTATCCTAACAATTGCCCATACCATATACGTGTTTGAATATACATTTTTTTTTTATATTAACGCACACGTATAAAATTCTATAAAATCGTTTGGGGGGGGGGGGGGGGGGGGCGGGGGGGTTGACATAGACCCTGGTGAGAGAAAAAGCAAAGAATCTGAGGATATATTGTTACGCACACATTTGTGGTACCTGTGGGGTACGGTGCAGCTCGTACAGACTCAGCTCCCATGTTTTACTGGAGCACTGTGCGCTCACAGGAGTCGCCATCTTTGCCGCCAGTCTACAAAAGGAAAAAAGAGACCACATTAGATTGCAGTCAGTGGCAGTTTTAAAAAGCAACTAAATGTATTGTTAAAAAAAAAAATACATGCACATCATTCCAGGTGGTTGGGTGACAGTTTTCTAACAACGGAGGGTTTGTCACCTGGAACTACAACGGAAACATGACAGCTGTATGTAAATATTAACCCCTTCATGCCCAAGGATAAAACAAATCTAAACGCCGCCTAAGTCCGATTTTGCAACTTTGACATGTGTTAGTAAAACCGTACATATCACCACAACTACTTTGTGCAACCAGGTGGATTACCACGTTTTTTTTGTTCCAGGAAAAATATTTCTTTTGGTGGTAAAGGGTAACGGATATCTCCCGATTCATTTAATTATCAAAAGAAGACCAACCCAAAATGGTAAAAAAAAAAAAACAAAGAAACATTTTTTTTTTTTAATTTAGCTGTATATTTCTTCTTACTGCCATAACCTACCAACAAGGAACAACAAAATAAATTCTCCTGCTCCTGACGGTCGCAGCGATACCACATGTGTTAGGTTAGTTGTTGTTTGTACCCGTAGTACAGCCCAGAATCAATAGTGCACATTTTGTTTTTTTCTAAAAACATACTGACACAAAAAAGGTAAATTTACTAAAGCTGGAGAGTGCAAAATTAGGCTCACTTATGCATAGAAACTAGGGCTGGGGAGATTTTCTTAAAAAAAAAAAAAAAAAAAAAAAAAAAAAAAACTCTATTCACGAGTCGAATTTTTTTTTTTTTCTTTGGAAACCGCGCCGGTCCTGAGGCGCTGCAGACATGAGCTTTAGGCGAGGCTGCGGCTTTGGCCTAGTCCGCGGCGTCCAGCCGAAACCGCGGCCTCGCCTAAAAACTCATGCCCGCAGCACCTCAGGACCGGCGCGGTGAAAAAAAAAAAAATCGATTTGCTCAAATTTTAAATCGATTTGACCTCTCAACTAGATTCAAGATTTAAATCGATTTTTTCCCCAGCCCTAATAGAAACCAATCGGCTTCCAGGTTTTAGGCCCCTTTCACAGGATCGGACCGTTCAGGTCCGCCTGTCAGTTTTGATGGCGGACCTGAACGGGCGCTCCATGTAAGTCTATGGAGCGACGGATGTCAGCGGAGACATGTCTGCTGACATCCGACCCGCTAAAAGCAGACGGATGCCTCTATGTTCAGATCTGTTGCTGGCGGATCGGATGAGATCTGATGAAAGACGGACATGCTGTCCGTTTTCGTCTGATCTCACCATAGAAACCAGCGGCGCTCAACAAGCCCCTCCCCGCTCAGTAAGCAGAGAGGGACCTGTCATCCGCCGGCTCAGCGGAGATCAACGGAGAGATCTCCCGCTGAGCCGGCGGACTCCGAGGCAGAGGATCCGCCTTGTGAGAATGAGGCGTAATTGTCAAAGCTTAAATTGAACAAGCTGAGATTAGAGACACACACACACACACACACACACACACACACACACACACACACACACACACCCCTCTCTGAAAACAAAAAGAAAGATATATTGTATCTTTCCTCTCCATTCACAGAAAGAGGAAAAAACACAGAGACTGATCACTGTTGGTAGCCAATCAGAGGCTACCACAGTGATCAGGTGACCCGGAATTGGGAGTTCCTGGTCCCGATCATTAGTATGGATGAGAGAGTTTGGGGTGGAGGAACTTGACTGGCCTGCACAGAGTCCTGACCTCAACCCGACAGAACACCTTTGGGGTGAATTAGAACGGAGACTGCGAGCCAGGCCTTCTCATCCAACATCAGCGCCTGACCTCACAAATGCCCTTCTGGAAGAATGGTCAAACATTCCCATAGACACACTCCTAAACCTTGTGGACAGCCTTCCCAGAAGAGTTGAAGCTGGTATAGCTGCAAAGGGTGGGCCAACTCAATATTGAACCTTACGGAGCAAAATATACATATAGCAAAAAATAAAAACTTCAGTGGTGATCAAATACCACCAAAATAAATCTATTTGTGCTTTGCAGAATGAGGACAGACAGTACAGTTACAATACAATACAGGAGGAACCAGAGGGCCTCTCATTACAACTTACAATCTAAAAGCCAGGATAATATAAAAACACCCCCCCAAAATTACCCTTTTTTTTTTAAAGTGGATACTTTAAGGTAATCTCAATTTTTGCCCCATTTTTTTTGGAAAGGAGGCCAAATCCTGGCACTGAGGGGGTTACAATAAATGGCAGGTCATATACACAGAGGACGAATCATTGTGCTGCTTGTGCCCTGAACTAATGATTCATTCATTCATTGGTTCCTCCTTCCTCTGCTGTGACAGGAAGGGGCGGGCTCTCCAATGTAAACACTGGAATATTTACGCTGTGATTGTTGTTTTTGGCCATCAGAGATCACCTACAACCCCAATTCCAAAACAAGTTGCGACGCCGTGTAACATCTACATAAAAACCCGCATTTTATTCACAATAGAAAATAGAAGACGTATCAAATCAAATATCAGCGCTAATCCAATAGAATATAAAGTGACAAGTTGCCTGAATATTGCACACTTTTTCTTTTATACATATCAAATGTTTAAACTGAGAAAATAGACTATTTTAGGAAAAAGAAATAAGGGGCAGCAACACGCCTCACAAAAAAGTTGGGGCAGGGCAACAAAAAGCTGGCCATACATTATACAATTTTCTTATTCAATTTCCTTTAGATTTACCTTCAACTACTACTATGTAGTGCAAGGGTCTCCCTGATTACTTACAAATGGAGAGTGTTTAGGTGTGACCCTTATATTACCATATTTTTCGCTTCATAAGACTCCCCCCTCCCAAAAAAAAATGGGGGGGATGTGTCTGTGCATCTTATGGAGCGAATATTGACCAGCCTCCCCTCCCCCTCTCTGCTCGCTCCGTGCACACACACGGGACACACCACCGACTCGTGGGGTCATGACATGAATCCGCTGTCTCCAATCGCAGCCATCCCCATGTCGTTTCTGGGGACGCCTTCCTCCTGGGCTGCTGCGAGGCCAATGGGAGCAGAGGGAGGCGGGGCCAACTGCCAGAATGAGTGGGATGAGCGGACAGATGGAGAAGTAGCTGCCTGGCTGTCAATCAAAGTAACGACGGGGGGATGAGAGCGCCAAGGGGCGTGTGTGTTTATATAATGCTGAAATATATGCTCAAGTATTTATGGGAGTATTTAGGTGGAGACCATGCTACCCTGTTTCCCCGAAAATAAGACCTAGCGTGATTGTCAGTGATGGCTGCAATATAAGCCCTACCCCTCAAATAAGCCCTACCCTGTTTCCCGGAAAATAAGCCCTACCCTGTTTCCCCCGAAAATAAGCCCTACCCTGAAAATAAGACCTACAAGGACTTTAACTAGGGCTTATTTGGGGGGGGTAGGGCTTATATTGCAGCCATCACCGACAATCACGCTAGGTCTTATTTTCAGAGAAACAGGGTAGGTGCGTAGATAGATAAGAGACACAGCCAACTACACTGCTTCTCACCTTCTTTTCTTACCATTTCAATATATTTGCTTGTATTATGGCAGTGGTGTGTGCATAATGTGCTATATATCTATAGCAGGGGGTCTCCAAACCCACATCCGGCCCGCTTGTGTCTTTTGTCCGGCCCCCCAGCTGGCAGGTCCGGCAGACAAAGCCTCTCCCGCCCATGCTGTGACACTGTGAGTTAGGATTGGCTGCTGGGGACTGCCGATGTCCTAGCAGGAAGTGACGTCATTGGCGCGGCTCCCTCCCGGCTACCCACCCGCCGTTTCTATTAAAGGTCCTTCTGCGTGTCTGGCAGCGGAAATGGAAGATGCAGGAGAGCTGAAGTCAGCTCTAGTACTGAGGCAAGTGCTGAAGATGTACACATGTACAGGACACGGCTCATGGGGACACAGAGGTGTGCAAAGACTCTGATGGGGACACAGACGTGCGGAAAGCCTATGATGAGATTATTTGATTTTTTTTTTAACATAGATTTATATCGAACACATTTTTTCGGCCCGCAAATATTTGTAAAAATCTACAATGTGGCTAAAAAGTTTGGAGACCCCTGATCTATAGGAACATGGGAGACCTGTATAATGTATGGCCAGCCTAAGGGGTGCTAACAAGAAAGAGCTGCAAGAACATTTTGCAGCTAATTAGATTAAATGGTAATGGGGTCAGTAACAAGATTGGTTATAAAAAGAGCATCTTAGAGAGTCAGGGTGTCTCAGAGGGAAAGATGGGCAGAGGGTCACCAATCTGTGAACAGCTGCATCCAACAAATGGTTGAACAATTTCAGAATAATGTTCCTCAACATAAAATTGTGAAGACTTTAAAATGTATCATCATCTAAAGTACAGAATATCATCAAAGGATCCCGAGAATCTGGAGAAATCTCTGTGCACAAAGGACAAGGCTGAAACACAATGTTGGATGTGGTGATTTTTGGGCCCTCAGGGGGCTCGGTGTTATAAACAGACATGACTCTGATGGACATCACTCCATGGGCTCAGGGTAGACTTCCAAACCTCGCCGACTGTGAACACAGATCACTATCCAAAAATACAAGGTGAAGCTCTATCATGTGAAGGAGCCATATCTGAACATGATCCAGACTTGTCTTAGCCAAAGCTCATTTAAAATGGTCTGTTGCAAAGTGGAAAACTGTTCTGTGGTCAGACAAATCAAAATTTGAATTTTTTTTTTTTTTTGGCAATCATGACTGCCGTGTCCTCCGGGCTAAAGAGGAGAGGGATCTTCTGGCTTGTTATCAGCACTCAAGTTCTAAAGCCCGTATCTCTGTATGGAATGGGCAAGCTTGTACATCTGGAAAGGCACCATCAACGCTGAAAGATATCTCCAGGTTTTACAGAAGTATATGTTCCCATCCAGAAAGACGTCTTTTCATAGAAGGCCTTGCATATTTCAGCAGAACAATCCTACACTGCATCTATGACACCAGCATGGCTTCCTAGTAGAAGAGTCCTGGGGGGGGCTTAACTGGCCTGCCTGCAGTCCAGACCTTTCACCAACTGAAAATATTTCATTTTTAAAATGAAAAAACATACAACAAAGAAGACTTCGGACCTGTTGAGCAGTTAGGATCCAATATCAGGCAAGAATGGGACAACGTTCCTCTCCCAAAACTCCATCAACTGGTCTCCTCAGTTCCCAGACAGTTAGCCCTGGTTCACACAGGGGCGACTTGTCAGGCGACTAAGCCAGCTGACAAGTTGCATTCTGTACAATGGAACAGTTCTAATAGGAACGACTCAAGTCGCTCCGACTTAGAAAAAGGTTCCTGTACGACTTTTGGGGCGACTTCAGGCGACTTGCACTGACTTCTATACAGAAGTCGTTTTGCAAGTCGCCGCTGAAGTCGTGTGCAGGTCGCCTCTGTGAGTCGGCCTGCAAGTTGTGTTGCCCCTGTGTGAACCGGCAGTAAGGCTACTCTCACACTGGGGCTGTGCTGCTTTAGCGGTAAAGCGCTGCTCCTTTTAGCGGCACTTTCTGCCTGCTATTGGTGCGCTTTTAACCCCGGCTAGTGGCCGAAGGGGCCGCCCACGTTGCGGTGCTTCCGAATCGCTTTTTTCAGGTGCTTCAGAAGCGCGCTGCACATGCATTCCAATGGGCAGGGGCGGTTTAGGAGCGCCCCTAAGACGCTGCTTGCGGGCTTTTTTGGAACGTCCCGCAAGCGCACCCATTGTGAAAGTACTCGAGCTTTCACACCGGGGGGGCCATGTGTGGCGGTTTTTCAGGCGCTATTTTTAGCGCTAAAACACCTGAAAACTGCCTCAGTGTCGCTAGAAGAGGGGATGCTGCACACCGTGCTAAACATGGCCGACCCAACTATTTTGGAGATGTGTTGCCGCCATCAATTTTTAAACAAATTGATGGCAGCAACGCATCTCAGAAAAGGTTGTGTCGGCCATGTTTAGCACGGTGTGCAGCATCCCCTCTTCTAGCGACACTGAGGCAGTTTTCAGGTGTTTTAGCGCTAAAAATAGGTCGTTTTCTTCTTTCTTAAAGTGGTCCGTTTTCTCAGTTTAAAAACATTTGATGTTTTCCATTGTCTATAAAACACGGGCTCATGGAATTTGTAGATGTTACGCAGCATCCCGGCTCCTCCGGAATCAGGGGGTTGTACACAGAGCCACTCAGACGGTCTCTGTACACCGATTCACTAAAACTGGAGAAGTGCAAAATCTGGTGCGGCTCCGCATGGTAACCAATCAGCTTCTTTTTTTTTTTTTTACATTGAAGAAGTTTATTAAAGAAATATTATGTAAACAATACATACCAATCAGCTTCTAACGTCAGCTTGTTCGATTAAAGCTTTGACAAAAAAAAAAAAGACAAAACCTGGAAGCGGATCGGGGTCTACGAGGAGCGGCACCAGATTTTGTACTCCTCAGTGTTAGTAGATCTCCCCCCCCCCTGGGTGTTTGCCTCCAATACTGTCTGTGAGCTGAGCCCTCATTGGACAGGTCGGAGGTGATCTGTGGGGCGCCGTTCATACGCAGAACTCCAGTAAGAGACGTTCATCGCTGGGAGGATTTTTTGCACCGCTCTGCGGCAAGGAGACGGGTGTAGTGATGACACAGAACTGATCATGTTCAAAACCTTCCGTCACGTCCCTGGATTGATCTGTGTATGGGCAGCACTACGCACATTGTACAATCAGTATACACGGCTCCTGAGGGGCCCGAGAGAAAAATCCACGACTCCTCCAATCACCTCCACACGGGGGAACTCGTATTCTGAGAGCTAGAATATCTAGAGGGTCAGCGTCTGATAGGACGATAACGTTTTTACTGAGATCGGGTCAGTCCCTCTCTATATATGAACTTTTTTTTGCCCAAACCGTAAAGGTCTGACAAGGTGGAGGATACAACCAGATTGTAATGTGTATGGAAGGCACCAAGCAGACTCTGTGCTCAGCAATAACTGCAATGTAACAGATACATTCAGCAGATCGTACAGATTGCATGGAGTACTCTCGGCAAGATCGTACAATCAGATTGCATGGAGTACTCTCGGCAAGATCGTACAATCAGATTGCATGGAGTACTCTCGGCAAGATCGTACAATTAGATTGCATGGAGTACGCTCGGCAAGATCGTACAATTAGATTGCATGGAGTACGCTCGGCAAGATCGTACAATCAGATTGCATGGAGTGCTTTCAATCAGATTGCATGGTGTACTCAATTATATTGTATGATGTACTTTCAATCAGATTGCATGGGGTACTCAGCAGATCATACAATCAGATTGCATGGAGTACTTCCAATCAGATTGTATGATGTACTCTCAAACACATTGTACAATCAGATTGCATGGTGTACCCTCAGCAGATCATACAATCAGATCGGTAGGTGTATATTGGACTGAATATGATCATCTTTCTGGTTTCCGGGGCCCCAGCAGCGCCCCTCCCGCTCATGCACAGTCCTGATCCCGGACAGACCTCGGCGGAGTCTCCGGTAGGACCGTCTGGCTCCTCTCCCCATAGGAACACAAAGCACCCTCGGTGCAGCCCTCCCCCCGCCATGGTACCGCACACACCCGGCCTGCAGCCGTCACAGCGCCCCCCACCCACATCCCTCCCCGGACAACTTACGTCACGTGAACCCCGGTGCTCGGTGTAGAACGGCGATGAAAACAGGAAACGCGCCGTCTTCCGGCCACACGTCACTTCCGGCGGGCCGCGACGAACAGGGCTAGCAACAGCAAACCCCGGTCAAGGTTCGCCCTATTGGTTGACGACAGCCAATCGGTCAGCAGCAGGGGGCCGCCACGTGTGGCACGCCCACTAGGCTACCTTGGCGTCGCGGCCACGCCTTTGGAGGCGTGTTTTAGTATATAAAAAGGCGGGAACTGACTAAAGGAAACAAGTTTAACCACTTAAGGACCGAGCCTTTTGTTTTGAGATTTGTTGTTAAAAACAGTTTGGTTTGTTTTTTTGCTAGAAAATTACTTAGAACCCCCAAACATTATATATTTTTTTCTAACACCCTAGAGAATGAAATGGCGGTCGTTGCAATACTTTTTTTTTTCACACCGCATTTGCGCAGCGCTCTTACAAGCGCACTTTTTTTGGAAAAAATACACTTTTTTGAAGTAAAAGACAACAGTAAAGTTGGCCCAATTTTTTTTTATATTGTGAAAGATAATGTTACGCCGAGTACATTGATACCCAACATGTCACACATCAAAATTGCGCCCACTCATGGAATTGTGAAGTAAAAGGAAAATGATAAATTGTTTTCCAAATTTTTTTGCAAATAAATATGTGAAAAGTGTGGAGTAAATTTGTATAGCGCCCCCCTGAGTCAATACTTTGTAGAACCGCCTTTCACCACAATTAAAGCTGCAAGTCTTTTTGGGGATGTCTCTACTAGGGTGTCCACATTTCCAAACTGCCATTCAGGGACACCCCACCAAAAGAAATATATGATTTTTGATACCTTTTTTTGCCAATTTTTGGGCCAGGGGCGTATCATGAAATCAGTGGACGCGTGTGCAAAATCAAAAGTGGGCCCTAGGCATCAAGAAGAACAACAATGTGGCGCGCTAAGTGCGCTGCTGCGAAAAGTGGGCATGTCTTAAGTGTATGGAGTGGAGTGTATGGTGGTGGGTAGTATGTACAGGAGAGAAGTGTGGAGTGTACGGTGGTGGGTAGTATGTACAGGAGAGGAGTGTGGAGTGTATGGAGGAGGGTAGTATGTGCAGGAGAGGAGTGCGGAGTGTATGGAGGTGGGTAGTATGTACAGGAGAGGAGTGTGGAGTGTATGGAGGAGGGTAGTATGTGCAGGAGAGGAGTGCGGAGTGTATGGAGGTGGGTAGTATGTACAGGAGAGAAGTGTGGAGTGTACGGTGGTGGGTGGTATGTACAGGAGAGAAGTGTGGAGTGTATGGTGGTGGGTGGTATGTACAGGAGAGAAGTGTGGAGTGTACGGTGGTGGGTAGTATGTTTAGGAAAGAAGTGTGGAGTGTACGGTGGTGGGTAGTATGTACAGGAGAGGAGTGTGGAGTGTACGGTGGTGGGAGGTATGTACAGGAGAGAAGTGTGGAGTGGACGGTGGTGGGTGGTATGTACAGGAGAGGAGTGTGGAGTGTACGGTGGTGGGTAGTATGTACAGGAGAGAAGTGTGGAGTGTACGGTGGTGGGTAGTATGTACAGGAGAGGAGTGTGGAGTGTACGGTGGTGGGTAGTATGTACAGGAGAGAAGTGTGGAGTGTACGGTGGTGGGTAGTATGTACAGGAGAGAAGTGTGGAGTGTACGTTGGTGGGTGGTATGTACAGGAGAGAAGTGTGGAGTGTATGGTGGTGGGTAGTATGTACAGGAGAGAAGTGTGGAGTGTACGGTGGTGGGTGGTATGTACAGGAGAGAAGTGTGGAGTGTACGGTGGTGGGTAGTATGTTTAGGAAAGAAGTGTGGAGTGTACGGTGGTGGGTAGTATGTACAGGAGAGGAGTGTGGAGTGTACGGTGGTGGGAGGTATGTACAGGAGAGAAGTGTGGAGTGGACGGTGGTGGGTAGTATGTACAGGAGAGAAGTGTGGAGTGTATGGTGGTGGGAGGTATGTACAGGAGAGAAGTGTGGAGTGTATGGTGGTGGGTAGTATGTACAGGAGAGGAGTGTGGAGTGTATGGTGGTGGGTAGTATGTACAGGAGAGAAGTGTGGAGTGTATGGTGGTGGGTAGTATGTACAGGAGAGGAGTGCGGAGTGTATGGTGGTGGGTAGTATGTACAGGAGAGAAGTGTGGAGTGTATGGTGGTGGGTAGTATGTACAGGAGAGAAGTGTGGAGTGTATGGAGGTGGGTAGTATGTGCAGGAGAGGAGTGTGGAGTGTACGGTGGTGGGTAGTATGTACAGGAGAGAAGTGTGGAGTGTATGGAGGTGGGTAGTATGTACAGGAGAGAAGTGTGGAGTGTATGGTGGTGGGTAGTATGTACAGGAGAGAAGTGTGGAGTGTATGGTGGTGGGTAGTATGTACAGGAGAGGAGTGCGGAGTGTATGGTGGTGGGAGGTATGTACAGGAGAGAAGTGTGGAGTGTATGGTGGTGGGTAGTATGTACAGGAGAGGAGTGCGGAGTGTATGGTGGTGGGAGGTATGTACAGGAGAGAAGTGTGGAGTGTATGGTGGTGGGTAGTATGTACAGGAGAGGAGTGTGGAGTGTATGGTGGTGGGTAGTATGTACAGGAGAGGAGTGCGGAGTGTATGGTGGTGGGTAGTATGTACAGGAGAGAAGTGTGGAGTGTATGGTGGTGGGTAGTATGTACAGGAGAGAAGTGTGGAGTGTATGGTGGTGGGTAGTATGTACAGGAGAGGAGTGCGGAGTGTATGGTGGTGGGTAGTATGTACAGGAGAGAAGTGTGGAGTGTATGGTGGTGGGTAGTATGTACAGGAGAGGAGTGCGGAGTGTATGGTGGTGGGTAGTATGTACAGGAGAGAAGTGTGGAGTGTATGGTGGTGGGTAGTATGTACAGGAGAGGAGTGCGGAGTGTATGGTGGTGGGTAGTATGTACAGGAGAGAAGTGTGGAGTGTACGGTGGTGGGTAGTATGTACAGGAGAGAAGTGTGGAGTGTACGGTGGTGGGTAGTATGTACAGGAGAGGAGTGTGGAGTGTATAGTGGTGGGTAGTATGTACAGGAGAGAAGTGTGGAGTGTATGGTGGTGGTGGTATGTACAGGAGAGGAGTGCGGAGTGTATGGTGGTGGGAGGTATGTACAGGAGAGAAGTGTGGAGTGTATGGTGGTGGGTAGTATGTACAGGAGAGAAGTGTGGAGTGTATGGTGGTGGGTAGTATGTACAGGAGAGGAGTGCGGAGTGTATGGTGGTGGGTAGTATGTACAGGAGAGAAGTGTGGAGTGTATGGTGGTGGGTAGTATGTACAGGAGAGGAGTGCGGAGTGTATGGTGGTGGGTAGTATGTACAGGAGAGAAGTGTGGAGTGTACGGTGGTGGGTAGTATGTACAGGAGAGGAGTGTGGAGTGTATGGTGGTGGGTAGTATGTACAGGAGAGAAGTGTGGAGTGGACGGTGGTGGGTAGTATGTACAGGAGAGGAGTGCGGAGTGTATGGTGGTGGGTAGTATGTACAGGAGAGAAGTGTGGAGTGGACGGTGGTGGGTGGTATGTACAGGAGAGAAGTGTGGAGTGTACGGTGGTGGGTAGTATGTACAGGAGAGGAGTGCGGAGTGTATGGTGGTGGGTAGTATGTACAGGAGAGAAGTGCGGAGTGTACGGTGGTGGGTAGTATGTACAGGAGAGGAGTGTGGAGTGTATGGTGGTGGGTAGTATGTACAGGAGAGAAGTGTGGAGTGTACGGTGGTGGGTAGTATGTACAGGAGAGGAGTGTGGAGTGTATGGTGGTGGGTAGTATGTACAGGAGAGAAGTGTGGAGTGGACGGTGGTGGGTAGTATGTACAGGAGAGAAGTGTGGAGTGTATGGTGGTGGGTAGTATGTACAGGAGAGAAGTGTGGAGTGGACGGTGGTGGTGGTATGTACAGGAGAGAAGTGTGGAGTGTACGGTGGTGGGTGGTATGTATAGGAGAGAAGTGTGGAGTGTACGTTGGTGGGTGGTATGTACAGGAGAGAAGTGTGGAGTGTATGGTGGTGGGTAGTATGTACAGGAGAGGAGTGTGGAGTGTACGGTGGTGGGTAGTATGTACAGGAGAGGAGTGTGGAGTGTATGGCGGTGGGTAGTATGTACAGGAGAGAAGTGTGGAGTGTACGGTGGTGGGTGGTATGTACAGGAGAGAAGTGTGGAGTGTACGGTGGTGGGTAGTATGTACAGGAGAGGAGTGTGGAGTGTACGGTGGTGGGTAGTATGTACAGGAGAGGAGTGTGGAGTGTATGGCGGTGAGTAGTATGTACAGGAGAGGAGTGTGGAGTGTACGGTGGTGGTGGTATGTACAGGAGAGAAGTGTGGAGTGTACGGTGGTGGGTAGTATGTACAGGAGAGAAGTGTGGAGTGTATGGCGGTGGGTAGTATGTACAGGAGAGAAGTGTGGAGTGTACGGTGGTGGGAGGTATGTACAGGAGAGGAGTGTGGAGTGTACGGTGGTGGGTAGTATGTACAGGAGAGAAGTGTGGAGTGTACGGTGGTGGGTAGTATGTACAGGAGAGAAGTGTGGAGTGTACGGTGGTGGGTAGTATGTACAGGAGAGGAGTGTGGAGTGTATGGTGGTGGGTAGTATGTACAGGAGAGAAGTGTGGAGTGTATGGCGGTGGGTGGTATGTACAGGAGAGAAGTGTGGAGTGTACGGTGGTGGGTAGTATGATTAGGAGAGAAGTGTGGAGTGTATGGTGGTGGGTAGTATTTTTAGGAGAGAAGTGTGGAGTGTACGGTGGTGGGTAGTATGTACAGGAGAGAAGTGTGGAGTGTATGGTGGTGGGTAGTATGTACAGGAGAGAAGTGTGGAGTGTACGGTGGTGGGTAGTATGTACAGGAGAGGAGTGTGGAGTGTACGGTGGTGGGTAGTATGTTTAGGAGAGAAGTGTGGAGTGTATGGTGGTGGGTGGTATGTACAGGAGAGAAGTGTGGAGTGTATGGCGGTGGGTGGTATGTACAGGAGAGAAGTGTGGAGTGTACGGTGGTGGGTAGTATGTTTAGGAGAGAAGTGTGGAGTGTATGGTGGTGGGTGGTATGTACAGGAGAGAAGTGTGGAGTGTATGGCGGTGGGTGGTATGTACAGGAGAGAAGTGTGGAGCGTACGGTGGTGGGTAGTATGATTAGGAGAGAAGTGTGGAGTGTATGGTGGTGGGTAGTATGTGTAGGGAGAGAAGTGTGGAGTGTATGGAGGTGGGTAGTATGTTTAGGAGAGAAGTGTGGAGTGTATGGTGGTGGGTAGTATGTACAGGAGAGAAGTGTGGAGTGTATGGCGGTGGGTGGTATGTACAGGAGAGAATTGTGGAGTGTACGGTGGTGGGTAGTATGATTAGGAGAGAAGTGTGGAGTGTACGGTGGTGGGTAGTATGTACAGGAGAGGAGTGTATGGTGGTGGGTAGTATGTTTAGGAGAGAAGTGTGGAGTGTATGGTGGTGGGTAGTATGTACAGGAGAGAAGTGTGGAGTGGACGGTGGTGGGTAGTATGTACAGGAGAGGAGTGCGGAGTGTATGGTGGTGGGTAGTATGTTTAGGAGAGAAGTGTGGAGTGTATGGTGGTGGGTAGTATGTTTAGGAGAGAAGTGTGGAGTGTATGGTGGTGGGTAGTATGTTTAGGAGAGAAGTGTGGAGTGTACGGTGGTGGGTAGTATGTTTAGGAGAGAAGTGTGGAGTGTATGGTGGTGGGTAGTTTGTTTAGGAGAGAAGTGTGGAGTGTATGGTGGTGGGTAGTATGTACAGGAGAGGAGTGTGGAGTGTACGGTGGTGGGTAGTATGTACAGGAGAGGAGTGTGGAGTGTACGGTGGTGGGTGGTATGTACAGGAGAGGAGTGTGGAGTGTACGGTGGTGGGTAGTATGTACAGGAGAGGAGTGTGGAGTGTATGGTGGTGGGTAGTATGTACAGGAGAGGAGTGTGGAGTGTACGGTGGTGGGTAGTATGTACAGGAGAGAAGTGTGGAGTGTATGGCGGTGGGTGGTATGTACAGGAGAGAAGTGTGGAGTGTACGGTGGTGGGTGGTATGTACAGGAGAGAAGTGTGGAGTGTATGGTGGTGGGTGGTATGTACAGGAGAGAAGTGTGGAGTGTAGGGTGGTGGGTAGTATGTACAGGAGAGAAGTGTGGAGTGTACGGTGGTGGGTAGTATGTACAGGAGAGAAGTGTGGAGTGTACGGTGGTGGGTGGTATGTACAGGAGAGAAGTGTGGAGTGTACGGTGGTGGGTAGTATGTACAGGAGAGAAGTGTGGAGTGTACGGTGGTGGGTAGTATGTACAGGAGAGGAGTGTGGAGTGTACGGTGGTGGGTAGTATGTACAGGAGAGAAGTGTGGAGTGTATGGCGGTGGGTGGTATGTACAGGAGAGAAGTGTGGAGTGTATGGAGGTGGGTAGTATGTACAGGAGAGAAGTGTGGAGTGTATGGTGGTGGGTAGTATGTACAGGAGAGAAGTGTGGAGTGTACGGTGGTGGGTAGTATGTACAGGAGAGGAGTGTGGAGTGTACGGTGGTGGGTAGTGTGTACAGAAGAGAAGTGTGGAGTGTACGGTGGTGGGTGGTATGTACAGGAGAGAAGTGTGGAGTGTACGGTGGTGGGTAGTATGTACAGGAGAGAAGTGTGGAGTGTACGGTGGTGGGTAGTATGATTAGGAGAGAAGTGTGGAGTGTATGGTGGTGGGTAGTATGTTTAGGAGAGAAGTGTGGAGTGTATGGTGGTGGGTAGTATGTACAGGAGAGAAGTGTGGAGTGGACGGTGGTGGGTAGTATGTACAGGAGAGGAGTGCGGAGTATATGGTGGTGGGTAGTATGTTTAGGAGAGAAGTGTGGAGTGTATGGTGGTGGGTAGTATGTTTAGGAGAGAAGTGTGGAGTGTATGGTGGTGGGTAGTATGTTTAGGAGAGAAGTGTGGAGTGTACGGTGGTGGGTAGTATGTTTAGGAGAGAAGTGTGGAGTGTATGGTGGTGGGTAGTTTGTTTAGGAGAGAAGTGTGGAGTGTATGGTGGTGGGTAGTATGTACAGGAGAGAAGTGTGGAGTGTACGGTGGTGGGTAGTATGTACAGGAGAGAAGTGTGGAGTGTATGGTGGTGGGTAGTATGTACAGGAGAGGAGTGTGGAGTGTACGGTGGTGGGTAGTATGTACAGGAGAGAAGTGTGGAGTGGACGGTGGTGGTGGTATGTACAGGAGAGAAGTGTGGAGTGTACGGTGGTGGGTAGTATGTACAGGAGAGGAGTGTGGAGTGTATGGTGGTGGGTAGTATGTACAGGAGAGAAGTGTGGAGTGTATGGTGGTGGGTAGTATGTACAGGAGAGAAGTGCGGAGTGTATGGTGGTGGGTAGTATGTACAGGAGAGAAGTGTGGAGTGTCTGGTGGTGGGTAGTATGTACAGGAGAGCAGTGTGGAGTGTACGGTGGTGGGTAGTATGTACAGGAGAGAAGTGTGGAGTGTACGGTGGTGGGTAGTATGTACAGGAGAGAAGTGTGGAGTGTACGGTGGTGGGTAGTATGTACAGGAGAGGAGTGTGGAGTGTCTGGTGGTGGGTAGTATGTACAGGAGAGAAGTGTGGAGTGTACGGTGGTGGGTAGTATGTACAGGAGAGAAGTGTGGAGTGTACGGTGGTGGGTAGTATGTACAGGAGAGAAGTGTGGAGTGTACGGTGGTGGGTGGTATGTACAGGAGAGAAGTGTGGAGTGTACGGTGGTGGGTAGTATGTACAGGAGAGAAGTGTGGAGTGTACGGTGGTGGGTAGTATGTTTAGGAGAGAAGTGTGGAGTGTACGGTGATGGGTGGTATGTACAGGAGAGAAGTGTGGAGTGTATGGTGGTGGGTAGTATGTTTAGGAGAGAAGTGTGGAGTGTACGGTGATGGGTGGTATGTACAGGAGAGAAGTGTGGAGTGTACAGTGGTGGGTGGTATGTACAGGAGAGAAGTGTGGAGTGTATGGTGGTGGGTAGTATGTACAGGAAAGAAGTGTGGAGTGTACGGTGGTGGGAGGTATGTACAGGAGAGGAGTGTGGAGTGTATGGTGGTGGGTAGTATGTACAGGAGAGAAGTGTGGAGTGTATGGTGGTGGGTAGTATGTACAGGAGAGGAGTGTGGAGTGTACGGTGGTGGGTAGTATGTACAGGAGAGGAGTGCGGAGTGGACGGTGGTGGGTAGTATGTACAGGAGAGAAGTGTGGAGTGTACAGTGGTGGGTGGTATGTACAGGAGAGGAGTGTGGAGTGGACGGTGGTGGTGGTATGTACAGGAGAGAAGTGTGGAGTGGACGGTGGTGGTGGTATGTACAGGAGAGAAGTGTGGAGTGTACGGTGGTGGGTAGTATGTTTAGAAGAGAAGTGTGGAGTGTATAGAGGTGGGTAGTATGTACAGGAGAGAAGTGTGGAGTGTACGGTGGTGGGTAGTATGTTTAGGAGAGGAGTGTGGAGTGGACGGTGGTGGGTGGTATTTACAGGAGAGAAGTGTGGAGTGTACGGTGGTGGGTAGTATATACAGGAGAGGAGTGTGGAGTGTATTGTGGTGGGTGGTATGTACAGGAGAGAAGTGTGGAGTGTACGGTGGTGGGTAGTATATACAGGAAAGGAGTGTGGAGTGTGTTGCGGGGGGTAGTTAGTGCAGGGAGAGGAGTGCAGTACCACCTCCTAATAGTCTGTCAGGCACTGCTATACCAACTTGGTGGATCACTTTTCAGAGAGACTACAGCAGGGAGTACAGGAGGTCTGTCCCCCCCTTACATCCTCCTCCAGAGTGCACCTTTAGTGCCTCCAGTGTACTAAGGGGCACTCCGAAGGATTAATGGGGCACTCTGGAGGTGGGGCAGCCTGGGGGATGTAAGGGGGGATGTAAGGGGGCACTCTGGCGGTACTAACTTAGAAAGAGCCTCCTTATATCCTCCAGAGTGCCCCCTTAGTGTCTCCGCACATCCTCTGGAGTGCCCCTTACATTCTCCTCTAGAGTGCCCTTTTAGTACCTTCAGAATGCCCCCTTACATCCTCCTCCAAAGTGCCCCTTTAGTACTACTGTTCATCAATGCTGAAGGATGTAAGGGGGCACTCTAGAGGAAGTAAAGGGGCACTCTGGAAAAAGTAAAGGGGGACTCTGGAGGCACTAAGGGGCACCCTGGAGGATGTAAGAGGGTACTCTGGTGGTACTAAATTAGTACCTCCACAGTGTCCCCTTACATCCTCTGGAGTGCCCCTTACATCCTCTGGAGTGCCCCTTACATTCTCATCCAGAGTGCCTTTTTAATACCTTCAGAGTGTCCCCTTACATCCTCCTCCAGAGTGCACCCTTAGTACTACTGTACTAAGGGGCACTCTGGAGGATGTAAGGGGGCACTCTGGAGGAAGTAAAGGGGCACTCTGGAGGCACTAAGATAGTACCTCTAGAGTGCCCCTTGCAGAGAGCCCTGAAGTGATGGCCATCAATCCATGCCATGTCAATGTTAGGAGGAGCAGAGCACACCACCCACCTCATGACCGCCCTATTCCAATCCTGCTTGTCCTCTCCCTGCCACAGCCCGGTACTGCAGCTCCTTGTAGGTGTCACTTCCTGCAGCACATGTCCTCGGTCTTTGCAGTGAAGTGCAGGGGAAAGGGGGAGAGGAGGAGTTCCCGGGACTGGAGTCTGGATACTGCGTGCTCCTCTTGGGTCAGCCTGACAGCCTCCGCCACTTCTGCTTTCTCGCTGCCATCGCCAGACCCACCGCCTGCCGCTTGAGCAGTAGCAGCAGTCGGGCACTTCCGTTCCGAGTTCACAATGAGCGGGCGGACGGACACAGCTGGCGGGTGGGCTGACACTGTCTGGAGAGTGAAGAAGATCACACCAGTCACTGCTAAATGCCGCTGGGGGTGGGTGAAGAGAGTTGGGCAGCACTAGGCGCAGGCCTCGCTCCCTGCCTCACTGTCTGAGAGTCTGTGACATCACTGGTTGCTAGACGCCAGGCGGGGCCGGCACTAGCAACCAGTTCCGGAAATGTAGTTAGTAGGGTGGCTGCACTTGCTGTGTCCTCTATTTCATTCTGGGACACTGTATTGTCCCGGAATGAAGGTGCCCGGGACCCAGGACAAACATGCCAATTTTGGGACAATCCTGGGCAATCCGGGACACGTGGGCACCGTAGTCTCTACCAGCTTTGTACATCTAGAGAGTGACGTTTTTGCCCATTCTTCTTTGCAAAATAGCTCAAGCTCTGTCAGATTGGATGGAGAACGTCTGTGAACAGCAATTTTCAAGTCTTGCCACAGATTCTCTATTGGATTTAGGTCTGGACTGTGACTGGGCCATTCTAAAGCCTCGTACACATGGTTCGATTGTCTGTTGGCAGACTGTTGTCTTAAAATCTTACCGTTAGTACGCTCCTTTTGACAATTGTCCAACTTTCAGCCAACAAATGTTGGATGACAGGCTAGTAAATTTCCTGCGGACAACAATTTGATGTCAGATTTTCGTATGGTCAGTACACAAATCCGTCACACAAAAGTCGAAAGTAAAAACACGCATGATCGGAATCAATGCTCACCAAACACGAAATTAGCAGAAGGGGCCCAAAGGGTGGCGCTCAAGAGTTGAAATTCCTCGTATTACGTCACTATGTTCGTGTGTACCGTTAGTATGCAAGACAAGATCCTGGCACACACCTTTTTGACAAAAATCACACGCTCGGTTGGCCAACAATCGTACCGTGTGTACCAGGCTTAACATGTGAATATGCTTTGATCCAAATCATTCCATTGTAGCTCTGGCTGAATGTTTAGGGTTGTTGTCCTGCTGGAAGGTAAACCTCCGCCCCAGTTTTAAGTCTTTTCCAGACGCTAACAGCTTTTCTTCTAAGTTTTTGGCTCCATCCATCTTCCCATCAACTCTGACCAGCTTCCCTGTCCCTGCTGAAGAAAACCATCCCCACAACATGATGCTGCCACCACCATGTTTCACGGTGTGGATGGTGTGTTTGGAGTGATGTGCAGTGTTAGTTTTCCGCCACACATAGCTTTTTACTTTTAGGCCAAAAAGTTCAATTTTGGTCTCATCTGTACAGAGCACCTTCCTCCACATGTTTGCTGTGTCCTCCACATGGCTTCTCACAAACTGCAAACGGGACTTCTTATGACTTTCTTTCAACAATGGCTTTCTTCTTGCCACTCTTCCATAAAGGCCGGATTTGTGGAGAACACGACTAATAGTTGTCCTGTGGACAGATTCTCCCACCTGATCTGTGGATCTCTGCAGCTCCTCCAGAGTTACCATGGGGCTCTTGGCTCTTCTCTGATGAATGCTCTCCTTGCCCGGCCGGTCAGTTTAGGTGGACGGCCATGTCTTGGTAGGTTTGCAGTTGTGCCATACTCTTTCCATTTTCAGATGATGGATTGAACAGAGCTCCGTTAGATGTTCAAAGCTTGGGATATTTTTTATAACCTAACCCTGCTTTAAACTTCACCACAACTTTACCCCTGACCTGTCTGGTGTGTTCCTTGGCCTTCATTATACTGTTTGTTCACTAAGGTTCTCTAACAAACCGTTGAGGGCTTCACAGAACAGCTGTATTTATAATGAGATTAAATGACACACAGGTGGACTCTATTTACTAATTAGGTGACTTCTGAAGGCAATTGGTTCCACTAGATTTTAGTTAGGGGTATCAGAGTAAAGGGGGCTGAATACAAATTACACGCCACACTTTTCACATATTTATTTGTAAAGAAATGTTGAAAACCATTTATCATTTTCCTTCCACTTCACAATTATGTGCCACTTTGTGTTGGTCTATCACATAAAATCCCAATAAAATACGTTTATGTTTTTGGTTGTACCATGCCGAAATGTGGAACATTTCATGGGGTATGAATACTTTTTCAAGGCACCGTATGCATTCCCTATTGACACTTTTTTGTTGTGGAACAAATCATCTGAGTTTCCATGATTTCTTATGGGGAAATTTGCGTTGATATACGAGTGCTTTGGATTACAAGCACGTTTCCGAAACGCTATATGCTCGCAATCCAAGGTTTTACTGTAACATTTATGGTTTTTACATTTTATACTGGAGTGCCCTCAAGATTTTACACACTTATAAAAGGGTTCCCTGATCGAAAAAAAGGTTTAAAAAATGCTGACTTAGGCTCCTTTCACACTAGCGCGTTTTTTGATGCATTTTGCATTTTGCAGAAATGCATGGGAATTTTTTTAACATGGGTTCCTATGGAACATGTTCACATCAATGCCTTTTTGTTTCTCTGCATTTTTGGAAAGGGTCAGGGACTTTTTTTCATGCAAAATGCAGCGTTTTGCATGTAATAGAATTTAATGGACCAGCATCAAAAACACAAGTGCAGCGCTTTTACAGCGTCTTTGATGCGTTTTTGGCTTTTTTTTTTTTTTTTTTAGACTGTATACAGTCTAAAAAAAACTGTAAAAAAAAAAAACACCACAAAACGCGGCAAAAACGCTGTAAAAAACGCTACAAAAACGCTGCTCAAAAACGTGGCAAGCATCACAAAAAAAACTCCAAAAATGCTCAAAAGCAACATGCATAGATGTGAATCGAGCCTTAGGCTCCAGTCACATCTGCGCATGTTGCTTTTGAGCGTTTCTGCAGTGCCTTTTTTTAAAATATTTTATTTTTGTCGGGAAAAAGGCAGGTTCCATCTTAATATCATATATAACAGTGCACAAAGAACTTCAACATAGGAGGATGTAGGGGCCAACCGATGATAGACGACTCACACGTTACGCCCGTACGACCATAGACACCTTTGGTATAACCATAGGCGTGCGCACAGGGTGTGCCAGGTGTGCCAGGTGTGCCTGGGCACACCCTAATCACCCTGTGTGCTGTGGATGCCCCCTGTTTACACCTGTGATATTTTACCAAAGCACCCCCCTACTGGGGCTCCAAAAAAAAAAAAAATAGGAAAAAACGAATTATAAAAAATAAAATTGTTAAAAATAATAGTAAAAAAAATGTTAAAAAAGTAATTTAAAAAATAAAATTTAAAAAAATAATGAAATAATAAAAATAAAAACTACTGACAGCTACCTCTGCCCTACTGACATTGTCCACGGCTCTTCTGACACCGGCAGTATATACATACACACACATGCATACGTGTTGGGGTACACACCCTAATGCAATAGGCTGCGCACACCTATGGGTATGACTCCAAAAGGAACAAGGAAACTAACCTACTCACCTGCCCGTTTATTATTTTTACAGAAGGAAGGAAAGGAAGAAGGAAGGAAAAAGTAGGAAGGGTGGGGTTAAAGGTAGGGGGATAAGGGGGGACAGTAGAGAAGAGGAACAAAAGAGGAATGAGGAACAAAACATAATCTGTTATCTTCTTCTGGTTGGGGTAATTATAATTATGAAATTTTACTTTGTTCAGAGTTCTAGGCAGCCAACAGGGGCCAACTACTCCTCAGAGTAGACAAACACGTTCCACATTGTCCAGGTTTTAGAATACGGATCACGTTTACGTTGCGCTGTAACCACAAGATCTTCCCATTTTGTTTATGTCCTCTACCCTGCGAAGCCAAATGCCACGTACACACGAGCGGACTTTACGGCAGACTTTGCCCGGCAGACGGGATTTCGTCGGACAATTCGATCGTGTGTGGGCTCCAGCGGACTTTGTTTTCTCAAAAAAGTTGGACGGACTTAGATTTGAAACATGTTTCAAATCTATGCGACGGACTCGAGTCCGGTCGAGAAGTCCGCTCGTCTGTATGCTAGTTCGACGGACAAAAAGCCACGCTAGGGCAGCTATTGGCTACTGGCTATGAACTTCCTTGTTTTAGTCCGGTCGTACGTCATCACGTACGAATTCGACGGACTTTGGTTGATTGTGTGTAGGCAAGTCCGTTCATTCAGAAAGTCCATCGTAAAGTCTGCCGGGCAAAGTCTGCCGTAAAGTCCGCTCGTGTGTACGCGGCAAAAGACTGATTGTTGGTGGCTGTGGGTTTTTCCAAGTGAGAGGGACACAGGACTTGGCGGCATTGAGTAGATGAGGAATAATAGATCCTTTGTAAATTTTGGCTGGGATAATTGAGACATGTAGGAGAAACAAGGTCTGGTCTATTGGAACCTTGTAATCGGTACATTTTTGGACAATCCTCCTGACTTTTTTCCATTAGTGATCAAGTTTGAGGCAGGACCAGAAGATGTGAAGTATCGTTCCCCTGTCTCTCTGGCACCGCCAGCAACAATCAGTAGCGTTTTGGTGAAGAATTTATGTAGAAGAATCCTTGTATAGTACCAGCGTGCCAGTATTTTGAAATTAGTCTCCTGCATCTTAGTACAGATTGAAGATTTAAGTGCAAATTGAATAATATTTTCTTCTGATCTGGAGTGAACGAGCAGTTTAGTTCTGCTTCCCATTTTATTATACAGGGTAACCTATAGTCTTCTGGGGAAATAATCAATAAACTATATGTTTTGGAGAGTACATGGGGCAGTAGCCCTTTGTCAGAGCAGTATTCCTCCGGGGTGGTGAATCGGTGGTTGAGGGAGTGGGGTGAGGGCAAGGAGTGTAATGGAGCTGGAGGGCTTTCCAGAAGTCCAGGCGGAAAGTGCCGGTAAGACTGCTTAGTAATGACAACGAAGGCCAGGTACCTGTTGAGGAAAAATGTGAGGCTTGGAAGTGTCCAGAGACACGCAATTTCTGAAAGGTCATGTCCAGCCTATTTACTGCTCACCAGAGGCGTAACTAGAAGCTTCGGGGCCCCGGTGCAAACCATGAAGGCCCCCCCTGACCCCCCGGCTGGGGCCATTCCCTCTAGGCCTAGGGCCCTTCCCACTAATCCCGGGGCCCTTTACTCCCACAGAAGTATGCTTTCACCTGCCCCCCACAGTGACGGAACGCCAGGGCCTGGTCGCAAGCTCGACCTTTGGGACCCTAGTAGTTCCGCCACGGTTGTCAGTATTTTTTTTTCTTTTTTACCATTCTATGTTATTTATTTATTTTTTGTAATTTTATTTCTTCTTATTTTCTACAAGTTTTTTTAGAAGCCCTACTGGGGGGCTTTGGTGAGATGTCAGGGGTATAAACAGACCTCTGATGTTTCACCTTTGAGACAGAGAAAGGAGGATTGAGGACACATCCCTCAATCTCCAGCTTTGCAGCCTCAGCTGCACAGAATGAATGGACAGGAATAGCTCTATACTGAGCTTCCCATTCATTCACAAACTGAAGCATAGTAAACACAGTTATGGGAACAGATCACTGATTCTGTCTATTCAAAAAAGGAAGGGGCTGGTAAATGACACATTTAGCGACCCCCCCCTCCCCCTCCATCTTGATAGCATCCCCCGCAGCAGCTCGCAGGAGAAGTGACAGGGGAACCCCGCAGCGCTGCAGAGGGTGTGGGCAGGTTAGAGCACACAGGGAGGCAGGTGAGCACAGAGGTGCCTGGGGACAGCAGGACCTGGATAGGAGGGGAAGCATATAGAAGAACCGATTCCCTCCAGTTTCCTCCTGCAGCCGCCGAATGCCTGTGGGAGGGAGAGGAGAAGCCGGCTTCCAGCAGCTGCAGGAGGAACATGGAGGGGATCGGTTCTTCTATAAACAGATGCCGCATGGGCCCCCCTGGAGCATTGGGGTGGGTCGCAATTGCGACCCCTGTAGGGACGCCCCTGCTGCTCGCCCCCACAGGTATGAACGCTCTTTAATTCTGAGCTCAGTGCTGCTGCAAAGGAGGAGATATTTAAAGAGGAAGTAAAGCCTCTGAAAAAAAAAAAAATACACCCTGCAGGACAAAGGCATAATGAGCTAGTATGCATAGCATACTAGCTCATTATGAATTACTTACCTGAGATCGAAGCCCCCGCATCGGCCCTCCTTCGCCTCCTCCGACACCGCCATCTATCCCGGAGTGACTTCCGAGTATCGCGGCTCCGGCGCTGTGACTGGCCGGTGCCGCGATGACGTCACTCCCGCGCATGCACGCTGGTGCCGCCACTAACGGCATGATCGCCGTTAGAAACGGCACGCTCAGTGCGCCTGTGCCCGATTTCTAGTGCGCATGCGCCCTAGACATCGGTGCCGCTATTTCTGCAAATATCTCCTAAACCTTAATCTAGGCTTACCTGTAGGTTAAAGTGGTTGTAATGGGTTTGACTTGGTTTAACTGTTCAGGTTTGAGGGTTTGAAAGAGCTAATTTCTGTTATAATGGGGGTGAGCAGGCATGATTGAGAGCATCTTAGCAACAACCTAGCAACAAGGCAGGACGGGGGAACACCATCTGAGTTTTTCAACCAGGCTTTGGGAGGCATATAAATAGCCCACACCTATCAGTCAGAGCTGCAAAGTTTGCTATTATCTACAGGCACCCCTTATCTGCATAGATAGTTTTTGTTACTATGCCTTCACCACCTCCCGTTTGCCATATAGACAAATGTCAGCAGACTGGGAGCTCTCTTGTCATGTGACGTCACCCCAGTCTCACTGCGCTTGCACACCCTGGAACACGGCAAGACCCTGATCTTGGTAAAGAGCCGACAACGCGGCTCTTTACCCATGTGATTAGCTGTGTCCAATCACAGCCGATCACATGTAAACAAGGAAATGCCGGTTATCATCTCTCCTCGCCTCACACTGGCAGCGAACGAGGAAAGGAAAGCTGATCAGCGGCATTTCCTCACAGGGGAGACCTGCACAGATATCAGTGCCCTGATCATCAGTGCAGCCCCAACAGTGCCCATCAGTGATGCCAATCTGTGCCCATCAGTGATGCCAATCTGTGCCCATTAGTGATGCAAGTCAGTGCTGCCTTTTAGTGCCTGCTCATCAGTGCAGCCCCAACAGTGCCCATCAGTGATGCCAATCTCTGCCTATCAGTGATGCCAATCTGTGCCCATTAGTGATGCAAGTCAGTGCTGCCTTTCAGTGCCTGCTTATCAGTGATGCCCATCATTACCCATAAGTGCTGCCTATCAGTGCCCAGCAGTGCTGCATATTAGTGCCTTCTCATCAGTGCCCATCAGAGCAGCCCATCAGTGCCCACCAGTACAGCCTCATCAGTGCCTATCAGTGCAACTTCATCAGTGCCCATCAGTGAAGGAGAAAAATTACTTATTTTCAAAATTTTCTGACAGAAACGAAGAAAACGTTTTTTTCAAATTTTTTTTGTATTTCTAGCAAAAAATAAAAAACCCAGTGTTGATTAAATACCACCAAACGAAAGCTCTATTTGTGTGAATTTTTTTTGTCATCTGAGTACAGTGTTGTATGATCGTGCAATTGTCATTCAAAGTGCGACAGCGCTGAAAGCTGAAAATTGGCCTGGGCAGCAATGACGTGAAAGTTCCCGGTATTGAAGCGGTTTAAACAGTTTCCCAAAACGGTTACATCCAAGGCATGGCTGGTATCATTACGGATCACATGTGCAGCACCATGGCAACCACAGATCAACAGTGGCCAAAATGGCAGCTTCCTTGGCTGTAAAGAATAGGAGGGTTTAGTCCCGCTTTAAATAGAATGTGTAGAGTCTCCATGATGTTAGCTTATAGTCTTTACTGTGCTATTTGCTGATTCAGTTGGAGGGCTTTACGATTCCTTCAGTCCTGTGCAGTGAAATCAGGCTGTTGAGCTGCAGTTTAACTTTCCCCAACCACCCACCTAATTGATAACCTACAGCCAGAGGTTGGCGGCGGTACACGTGCCGAGGCCACAACGCTTTTCTTCACAGCAAATGGAGCCCGACTTACCGAGTTTAACAGGTTGCACCACCTGCCAAGTTTACCCATTGAAGTCAATGAGACTGCCAAACACTCAGCTTGTGGTCTTGGCGCTGTAATTCCATTCAAAATACCCATTTGGCAAACAAACAAAAACAAACTGGCACTCATAAGGCAGCAAAATCACCTTCTGAATTCCTGAAAGCCACTGCTCTGCCTCCTTCTAAAAAAGGGATTCACTGTGGATTGGTAGGGGCAAAAGAGACTGCCGCATCCCTAAACGTAGCCCAAAATAATAGGCCAGAACCTTTTTTTTTTAGTTTCAGATAGTGTAGGGGCGGGTTCAAGTGGTTCTAAAAGGCAGAAGGTTTTTTTTACCCTTCTCCCCCCTCATACTTGCAGCTCCCCCCTCATACTTATCTAAGCCCCATCTCGATCCAGCAATGTACACAAGAGCAGAGGCTCTCTCCCTCCTCATTGGCTCAAGGACAGCAGCGGGAACTGCTGTCTGACAGAGCTTGAGCTATTTTGCAAAGAAGAATGGGCAAAAATCTCACTCTGTAGATGTGCAAAGCTGGTAGAGACATCCCCAAAAAGACTTGCAGCTGTAATTGCAGTGAAAGGTGGTTCTACAAAGTATTGACTCCGGGGGGCGCCATACAAATGTACCCCCCACACTTTTCACATATTTATTTGTAAAAAATTTTGAAAACCATTTATTATTTTCCTTCCACTTCACAATTATGTGCCACTTTGTGTTGGTCTATCACATAAAATCCCAATAAAATACATTTACGTTTTTGGTTGTAACATGACAAAATGTGGAAAATGTGAAGGGGTATGAATACTTTTTCAAAGCACTGTATGAATCAGTGCACGGGCGCCACCCCCCAATCAATGCAGGACACGCATGGATTTCAATGTGTTTTTTTTTTATTTATTTTTTTTAGAAGCACATGATTACAGCCTGAGGCTCTAATTGGCTTCAAAACCGTGTGGGCTCGGGGCGCAGAGCACTGCGCCCACACAGTTGTGTGACATTAGCGAATAAATATTCGCTAATGTCTTCCTGTTTCTCCTCCCGTCCATTCAGGAAATTTGCCCTGAGACCCCATTGGCCAGGAGTCCTAAGACCCAATTGGCTGGGAGCCCGAAGACGGATTGGCCTGGAGGAGAAGCGACGGCCGGGACACAGAGGAGGGAAGCTGCAGTCGTGACCTACATGGGGTTAAATGCATGGCTGACGGGGGGCCTGGGGGGCCGGCGATCAGGGGGGGGGGGGCCCACTGGTTTGTATAAGTAGCCCAACAACATAACATTTTGTTAGTTCTGACTTTACTTGCTGCATGCTTTGTCTATGTCAGTAATTCAGAATATATTGAATCCAGTGGTGGCCAGGCACCTAGTATTTTCAGTATGAAATCAGTAATAG
Source organism: Lithobates clamitans (assembly GCA_037952925.1). Taxonomy (NCBI): domain Eukaryota; kingdom Metazoa; phylum Chordata; class Amphibia; order Anura; family Ranidae; genus Lithobates; species Lithobates clamitans. Next base: position 316,144 of record JBBGZY010001891.1, on the reverse strand, counting down.
TAACAGTAATAGGTTCCGTCAGTACAGATTAACTTTCAGGAAATACAACTTGGTCCCCCACCACTGATAACTGGACAAATAAGTCATTTTGGCATCATTAATAAACAATAGCAAGGGCACCATTCTATCCTCTCCTCCTGTCATCAAGGTTCCAGTGTTGGACTGACAGCACTGTGGCACGCAGTAGAACTAATCAGATCCTATCACTGGCCCATCTCTGGGTCTTTCTGGGCAGAGGAATGCCGGAAACCAATACAATGACAAACTCAAACAGGCATATAAGTAGTATTTAAAAATAAATGTAATTCATTTTTATTAATACAAAGATGATTTAAATTATTTTTTTTTATCTTTTCAAAGTTAAAATATAATAAACATTTATTTTATCCTGTCCTATTCCTGGTCATTACGCAGTCAGACAGAAATCGCCTTTACTTCAATAGCAGCCATATTGAAAAAAAAAAATCGCAGAGCCATTCATCCCGTGAAACTGCGTGCATATTAGTTCTGAGCAAATGTGAGCAAGATCGAATGTTATGAGGCTATTTACTCTACAAGTCATACTTTCTTTATTCATATGAATAGCGTGAAAAGGAAAATACGACATTATGGCCCCTAGATGGAGATCACAGGAAAAAATTCAAGCGGTAGTATACCGCTGAAAAAAAAAACAAACGAAAAACCTGCAAAACAATAGCATAATGTGCTAGTATGCATCGCATACTAGCGCATTATGAATTACTTACCTTAGAACGAAGCCCCCGCAGCGGTGTCCGGTCGCCGCTGAGGGAGCTGACATGTTCCCTCTGCGTTTCCTCTGGGTTTGCCGGCTCCGGCGATGATGTGCACGTGGGAGACAAGGAGCTCTGAAGTTCTGGTACGAGCACGTCGGGACCCTTCGGGGTAAGACCGCGCTATATCAAGATACCACTCCACCTTCAGAGCGCATGCATGCAGCGGCTGCATGCAGGGTGAATATCTCCTAAACCGTGCAGATATTCATTTTACCTACAAGTAAGCCCTTATTAATCATCAAGCGGGCCATACAACCGCTTTAACTTTTTTTTAACTATGATCATCAGCGCCATCTAGTGGCTATAAGGCATTATTTTCCTGTCTCACGCTATTCTTGTGAATGAAGAACATTCAACCTATAGAGAAAATAGCCTACTAACATTATTTTTTTTCTGGCATTCACACAAAATGAATCTACATGCTGTTTGATGAAAAGCTCTGTAGTTTTTATTTTTTTTAATAAATACATCCTACTGTATTATGGATATAGAGAAGCCCTTGCTGCACATAGCACCTTATCACAGTTTAAGTTCTGTAACAGGACTCCAAAGGCACACATCCAAGAGGCGCTGAAACTTCAATACTTCTTTATAAAGTGCAGGGAAATTATTCATTTAAAGAGTTCACTCGTCCTATTCAAGCAGCTCAAATGATTGCTAGACACGGGCGTTTTGGTTTTGTAATGAATCGATTTTTGGATGAAAAATTCATTTTCAGTGATTCGGATGTATACTCATCTCCGAATGGACATAGTAACGAATGTCAACAAATCCCCCCCCCCAAAAAAACTTATAACAAAATTAACAAATGCATTGGTTTCATGCAGATGAAGTCACATGACTCGGTAGTAGATTGGGCCCGTGGGGAAATGAGTTCAAATTTCCAATTCGCTCAATAATTCAGATTTCTGTGATTTCAATTGAATTAGTAATTGTCACAGTCAGTTCCGTTCCACAGTCTAATGCAGATTATAGGTTTGGAGAATTCAGGGGCGCCAAAATTTTGTGTTATATTTATTCCGGTGTGTCCGAAAATATCGAATAGTTTCAATATATGAATAACGAATCCACCCAAAATATCAAAACCAAAAACTAATATATAGAAATCTTCTGAAAAAAATAAATACATTTTTTCAAATACACCTAGACCAATGAATATATATGAAACGAATGGCGAAGATATGAAACGAATTCTCCAAAAACGACGTGGTTCAACATAATGAATATGACGAAATAAAATTCTTCAATGAGCGAATGCATCCGAAATGAAACGAATAGTTCTACACATGTCTGTCTAACGAGGGCTACACTCCAATGGGCACCCAGAACGTCACTCACAGCATAGAAAAAAAAAGAAACATCAACTCAAAAACACCCAAATCACTTTAAAGCAGAACTCTGGGAATTTCCCCCCCCCCCCATGCAGTAGGGCTGTGCTCCCTTTGTCCAGGTGCGCACAAGGAGGCTATACTTACCCGATCCTTCAATCCCCAGAAAATGGAGCTCCCCCCCCCCCCCCTCCATGTCCAGCGATGGACTGTTCCTGCCGTCCTCATATCCATAGCTGGTCTATGGGCGTGATGACGTCAGGAACAGTCCATGCACAAGACCGCTAGTGTGCGGGGCACGGGCGAAGAACTGGTACAGGAGTATCAGGGACCAGTCTTGCATTCGGAGGATTGGCAAATTAGGTAAGTATATCTTCGCTCTCCTTAGCCCTAGACAAAAATTAGGCCCCTTTTATACTGGGGCGGTTTGCAGGCGTTATTGCGCTAAAAATACCGCCTGCAAACCGCCCCTAAACAGCCTCCGCTGTTTGTTCAGTGTGAAAGCCCGAGGGCTTTCACACTGAAGCGGTGCGCTGGCAGGAGAAGAAAAAATCTCCTGCAAGCCGCATCTTTGGAGCGGTGAAGGAGCGGTGTATTCACCGCTCCTAAACCGCTCCTGCCCATTGAAATCAATGGGACAGCGTGGCTATACCGCGGTGCGGGGGGTTAAAACCGCACCGCTAGCGGACGAATACCGCGGTAAAACAGAGCTAAAAATAGCGCCGTTTTACCGCCGACGCCCCCTACCGCCCCAGTGTGAAAGGGGCCTTACAGTTAACCCGTGCAGTGCGGGCACAGTCCCACTGCAGGGGAAAAAATGTTTTCCTGGAATTCTTTAATGGTTCACAATAAAATATTTAACCTTTACAAACTGGCCACAAGCTCTGCACTCTAAGTCCCCAAAAAATTGCCCTCCTTTCTGTAATACCATGCTCTATTTCCAAAGCCAAAAGAGGCCTCCTCAGATTTTTCCTGCAGTCAAGTCTTATCCCTGCCATTGGAAAACTACTCAAGCTCTGATCGTTTCAGGAGTACCTACAGGAAGGTATTTATCGTCAGCACATGGAAGAACTCATGGCATCTATCTACAGTACCTACTCAACTTATATGACCACATAGAGCACCTGCGTCATTTCCTTGGGTTCCCAACGTACTCAGGAACTATTAATTAATGAGAGAAGGCTTCACCAGGTGAGAACGTTGGGCTTCCCCGTCTCAAATCTCTCCTATTCTGTTTTTCTTCCCCTTTCTTGTGGGTACATTGATCTACAGACTGTCCCTTATCTACCTTCCATGTACATGTCCCTCAAGAATCAGCTGATGAAATTCTGCAGTTACAAATTATTAGGTTCTCTTCCACAGTTTCCACCTATGCCCCATGATTATAGATCATAGTTGTTAAATGTAGATTGAATAACCTTGTATCTTATCACAACTGTTCAACTGTAAACTCTATGGGGGGGGGTCCATCCCATGTGGAAGACTACACATAGATTCACTGTAAGAGGAGGAAAATAGTCAGTGACTGTCCCGTAGATTGATGAGCTTGTCTGTCCCTCGTGGATCTTTGCACGTTTCCCTGATCTGGTCACACGTCTATACTGCAGGAAGATATGTATGACTGCTACCAGTACTATTATACAGGATTTATATAACGCCAACAGTTTGCGCAGCACTTAACAATATAAAGGGGAAAGGTACAATTACAACACAGTTCAATACAGAAGGAATAGAAGGGCTCTGCTCATGGAGCTTACAATCTAATTTAAACACACCTAGATCTGTCCTATCATGCCACTCAGCTCAGCAAGGATTAACCAGTGTTCTATCGATAAATGCCTCCCATCGGATAACGCCTTCCAACAGGTCTGCGCATGCGCAGTACCCAACGTCACTTCAGCTGATATGTTGATCAGCTGGAGTGACGTCAACACAGCGCATGCGCAGATCGTCAGAGGCAGTATTCGATGATCTACAAAGAGACGAGGGAGAACGTACTTGTCAGATTATGCCTCGCTGTTGCCGGGCTGGTTTTGTGTGTGTTGCAACCCGCCCATAGACACAGGCAAAACCCGCCATTCAACACACTGAACCTGCCGTTCAACACACATAAAATCCACCCTTAAACAGGCGAAAAACCCGCCCCGAAATAGCGAGGCATAGTCTGACAAGTACCTTCTCTCTTGGCTCTTTTAAGATGGTCAGATAATGCCTCTGATGATCTGCGCATGCGCTGTGTTGATGTCACTCCAGCTGGAGTGACGTTGCGTACTGCGCACGCGCAGATCCATCAGGGGCATTATTGAACAGGAGGCAATATTCAACAGGACACTGGCTCTCAACTGGCACAAGTACAAAGCTGATCTGCCTCGTGCACTTCATTGTGAGCTCTGTTCAGCGGAGAATGGCCTGGCCATGCAAAATAGAGCCTACAGAGAATGCTAGATTGATTGCAAAGGGGTATATTTTACCTGAAACGTGGGTTTAGGGTTCTGAGGATGAAAGGTGGCCACAATTATTTTTTTTTATTTAAACTCAATGGAAATCTTAATATTTTTTGAACCTATGTGACCTCTGCATCGGTGATTCATTTCACATCCCCTGCATGCTTTCATCTGCACTGCCGGGACTTACTAAGAACACCAGACAATGAACAGAGCTCTGAGTATTGCTATGTAAGAAGTAGGCAGAAGGACCCGCTTATTTCCTGCTCTGTTAGAACAAAATATCAGCTATCATTTTCATAATAATTACAGCGTTTGTATTGTATTTAAAAAAAATTACATCTAAAAAAAAAAAAAAAGTTGCAGATCCTCTTCTCTCTGGAGAGTGTACATAAAAGATTCACAGGCCTTATACACAAAGGCAGTAATTCTCTCCTTACAAGAAGCTTGACTGGGTCATACAGCAGGATCCAGGATTGTAGGATATACAGAGTTCTTTCCGCTGCTCCATTGAGACTGCAGGTACCAGAGAGGATCATAAATACAGTCCACCTGGAGAAAACAGGATGAAAAGAACAACCGTCACTACAGTCAGCCTGCTTTATATTGTACCATTAATGTAAAGTTTTGCAGAACTATTAAACTCATACATAGAGAACTGAACTTAAAGCGGTTGGCATGTGCTTGCAGCACTGTCCCATTGAATTGAATGGGCACGTGTGGCAAGCAGAATGCCTGCCCAGTGCGACACGGTGAGTAAAAGGTTTTTCTGACACCAAGAGAAAAAAAGGTGACAAGGGAGCGATCTCCAGCAAACAGCCTGTGATTGACAGCCTCAGCTCTGTTCCTGTGAGCTGCGTGAAGGGGGTGTGTCTCTTCTCTCCAATCAGGGCTCGGAGCCCTTCTCACTGAGCTCTGCAGAGAGTAACTTCAGATTCCCACCCCCTGCTTTTCAGAGCCGAGAGATCCTGTGCAAAGTCTGGACTTTGAATGGCTGTAGATGAGAGAGTAGAAGAGAACAAGAAGACCTGGACAGCCGCACACCGGAATGGATAAATCCGTCTTTTTATTCAAAATACAGGATCATGGGGTACACAAAACACGACTGTGGGGTGGTACAAGAATAGCTGATGCGTTTCGCACTTACACCAAGTGCTTACTCATAGCTTGGTGTAAGTGCAAAACGCATCAGCTATTCTTGTACCACCCCACAGTCATGTTGTGTACCCCATGATCCTGTATTTTGAATAAAAAGACAGATTTTTCCATTCCGGTGTGCGGCTGTCCAGGTCTTCTTGTTCTCTTCTACTTGCATCAGCATTCAGCCAGCACTCGGGGCTCTTCTCTTCCTGGAGGTAATGAGACACAAGCACTCTGGTTTAAGCCCCTCTTTGAGCGGAGGATCCCACATCATGTAGATGAGAGAGGGCTGCAGATACACAGGTAAAACTGATGTAGGAGGATTTGTTTCATATTTTTTATCACCTGAGGCCAGTCACTTCATTGGGTACATTTATGGGGTTTATAACCACTTTAAAGGACACCTGTACCTTTCACACAAATGTCCTTTAATTGGTTCCCTCCATCTTCCTGAGTGCAACCCACCTGCTCAGATATTTACCTTCCGCCTCAAACCAGTGATCTTTGCGGTGTGGCCCTGCCCAGCAAGAATGTCCCCATTGAGTCTTACTCTTAGTGCACATACATGGTGTAGCATCATTCATCCCTATAGATAAGTCATACACAAAGGGACCTTCAGCGGTCCAGCCGAGTACGCCTCATCCCTTGGTCGAATGGGGCCGGGATGTGCATGTGCTTTTAGAAAAGTTTTTTTTTTTCTTTTTCTTTTTTTTATTATTTTTTATATATTTAAAAAGGTACCCATGTAGCGCCATCAATCTACACAGCGCTCCACCACACCCACGGGGTCTGCAATCCAAAGACCCCAACTCACACCCATACACCAGGGCCAATTTTTGGGCAGAAGCCAATAAACCTACCAGCATGTCTTTGGAGTGTGGGAGGAAACCTAAGTACCCGGAGGAAACCCACACAGGCACAGGGAGAACATGCAAACTCCAGGCAGGTAGTGTCATGGTTGGGATTCGAACCAGCGACCCCATTGCTGCGAGGCGAGAGTGCTACCCACTACACCACTGTGCTGCCTTGCTTTTAGAAGAGTTGTTGGAGACAGTTGTATCACAGATTTTACTGTTCTTTATAGTTAACCTATTTAATCACCTTACCATCTTTAGTGGCCGCAGGTCTTAAAAGCAATTAGAAGAATTAGCCAGCACATCAGTCATGTATGGTCATGTAGGTCGAAATGCAAAAGTGGTCACATTAAAAAAATAAAAAGGCACAAAGTATCCACTGAAGCTTCGGGGTCACAGAGGGCCTCTTTCCCAAGGTGATGGAAAAGTGACAGACAGGAGCAAGGTGTCTTTTACCTTGCTATCCCCTTGAGGGATGAAAGCACTCCTCGAGGTGATTGCCTTGAGGAGGGTTTCAGGAGCAACCCTTTTCAGGACAATGAGAGACCCATTTCACAAGGTGATAGAAGTCTTGAGGGATGTTTCAGGAGCCACCATGGACCCCTTTTCTTAGGGTGATAGCAAGTCAACAGACGTCTTGCTCCTGTCAGTTTGCTGTCACTTTGAGAAAGGGGTCCCACAAATCCATGGTGGACGCTACGTGCCTTCCTACTGCCCTCAACACAATTTTGAGATACATGAACAGTGTGCTGTAATTGAGCTGTAACACAGTGTCACCGTAAGGCAAGCATCCCAACGTTGGGAGTATGGGTATGCTGTTGGATGGATTGGGCAGCTTTCTAGGTCTGAAGAGCACACACCTCCAGCCATTCAGTGCCCCTGCCTTACTCAAAGCCAAATAGGTAAGAGCCAATGGGTAAACAAAGGCCAGTGGAACCCAGGTAGGACACACACTGGTTGACAGGTAATTCTGTGAATGTGGTTCTGTAGAACAGGGGCAGGCCCATGGAATTATAGACCTAAGTTAATCAACTTTAACAGCTATAAGGGTCTGACTGGACAGGCTGTAGGAAGTTGGGCACGCATTGACCCAGAAGTCAGAGTCAAGCCCCTATTGACATAGTAAAACTAGTTTCAGCGAGGTGCACAAAAGAAAGGCTTTCTAAGTAATAAAAGTTAAATGACAGGCATAGTGTGGGACCAACAAACAAAAGTGGAAAGCCGCACACAGATGTTCAGCCCAGTTAGAATCTATAAGAAAATAGCTTCAACTTGTCTCCTCAGAAGCCATGCCCCTATAATGCGTTTCGCCCACCCACGGGCTTTGTCCTAGAGGTACCTCTAGAACTAAGCCCTTGGGTGGGTGAAACATGTTAGAGGGGCATGGCTTCTGGAGGAGACAAGTTAAAGCCATTTTCTTATAGATTCTAACTGAGCTGAACATCCGTGTGTGGCTTTCCACTTTCTATGTTGGGCTCTTTCAGTGGGTCAGGCAAACCTGCACCTGACAGTGCTGGAGTCACCGGGAGTCTTATGTTGGCACTTGGAGTGGTGCTTTCATTTTGGTCTGAGGCAACCTATGGGACCTGCACTTCGGCATGACTAGTTTTAACAGTTTAAAATGACTGAACAGTTTACTTTACTTGAATCACAAGCTAGAGCAGACACAAAGAAGATGCATGAAATGAGCCCACCTGATTGGTTATTACCTGTCACTTCAATACTCGTTCCTGTAATATATCTACTGTCATTCGAAGCCAGGAACGCACAGACATCTGCGATATCTAAAACAGCAGTGGACAACTTTAACACTGTGACATAAGCAGTTACAGGCACAGCTGAATTCAGAGAAATAAAGGCGTTCTTATCACAACCTCATTATCCCTCATGGGAGTCAACAGCACAAGCACTGAACAAACCCCGGAGCAGACGATGTAAACTGACATGTGAGGTGCCTGTAAACATGAGCCCATCAGCCTTAAAGCCCAATTGTACTCTTTTTAAAATGGGCCTGAACTCAAATTTAGAATTGTTATTTATGCTTAAAAAATAAGTTCACCTTTCGTAACATGTTCAATGTTACACTCATATTCAGGGTGTAACATGTTATGAACGGACTGGCCCCCGCACCTCCCTGATCCCTGATCTGACAGCTAGCAGGGATCCCCCCCCCCCCCACAAAACGTGGCTGAGCTGGGCTACGCCCGCCCAGCCGCATTACTAATTCAATGTCCTGTGAATGGAAAACTACAAGGTCCAGCAGCCTTTGTGGCTGTCAGCTTGTAGTTTTCAATGAACTTCCTACTGTGCTGTGTAGCGCCATATTAGTTCATTCCTTCTTCCTGTTATATTGTATCTGCTTGCCCGTGCTTGCCCGATGTACGGGCACACAGGTACACTGCCAGATCTGCTGATTGCTAGTGCAATACTTTACAGCAGGGATCCTCAAACTTTGGCCCTCCAGCTGTTGTGGAACTACACATCCCATGAGGCATTGTAAAAAACTCTGACATTCACAGACATGACTGGGCATGATGGGAATTGTAGTTCCTGAACAACTGGAGGGCCATAGTTTGAAGACCCCTGCTTTACAGGCTCCAAAAAAAAAAAAAAAAAAAAGCTTATTTTTTTTACCTACAAAAAATTTGCATTTATTATTTTTTTCTAAAAGGTGAACATATCCTATAAGCTGCATGATGAAATAATGTACCTTATGTCTTAAATTCCTCCAACAAAAGTGCAATTCTTGGTATATGAGTGTGGCTAGGCCAGTGCCTACAGACTCATAGCTGTATATCTGCAGTGCAAGATCTCAGGCACTGCTGCCTCTGACTGCTAGTCTCTGGAGATTAGCTGATATCACTCCTGAGCTGCTCACGGTTTTCCTTGCTGGAGGCTCTGGCATGAGAAAGCAAAACCTTGCCGCCAACCAAGATGGCCACCTCCACACAGAGACACAGTGTGACACAGGACATGGCAAGTCCTTAATGGGGAAAAGACCAGCTGCAGGGAGACCACAGGCAATACTGGGAGCTAGTCCTTTGCCCTCTGTCTACCTTTTTTGGAACAGCTTCCAGAGTTCATTTTCTTTTTAACCCCTTCCCGACCGCCGCACGCCAATATACGTCCGTAGAATGGCATGGGTGGGCAAAAGGGAGTACAGGTATGTCCCCTTTAGGAAGCAGGACTGTGGGCGTTCACCTCTGTGTTCTCTGTGACCGCGGGTCCCGCAGACTCGTTGTCCGCCGGTTGCCCGCGATCGTGTCACGGAGTGGAAGAACGGGGAGATGCCTTTGTAAACAAGGCATTTCCCCGTTCTGCCTAGTGACATGACAGAGATCAGCGCTCCCTGTCATCGAGAGCAGTGATCGCTGTCATGTGAATAGTAGCCCATCCCCCCCTACAGTTAGAATCACTCCCTAGGACACACTTAACCCCTTGATCGCCCCCTGGTGTTTAACCCCTTCCCTGCCAGTGTCATTTACACAGTAATCAGTGCATTTTTATAGCACTGATCACTGTATAAATGACAATGGTCCCAAAATAGTGTCCGATGTGTCCGCCACAATGTCGCAGTCACAATAAAAATCGCAGATCGCTGCCATTACTAATAAAAACAAAATTAATAATAAAAATGCCATAAAACTATCCCCTATTTTGTAGACCCTGTAACTTTTGTGCAAACCAATCTCTATATTCTCATTGCAATATTTTTTAACCAAAAATATGTAGAAGAATACGTATTGGCCTAAACTGAGGAAAACATTATTTTTTATATATTTTTGGGGGATATTTATTATAGCAAAAAGTCAAAAATATTGCTTTTTTTCTTCAAAATTGTCACAATTTTTCTGTTTATAGCGCAAAAAATAAAAACCGCAGAGGTGATCAAATACCACCAAAAGAAAGCTCTATTTGTGGGGAAAAAAGGACGTCAATTTTGTTTGGGTGCAACATCGCACGACCGCGCAACTGTCAGTTAAAGCAACGCAGTGCCAAATTGCAAAAAGTGCTCTGGTCAGGAAGGGGGTAAATCCTTCCGGGGCTGAAGTGGTTAAAAAAAAAGGGAATCTCACACTTCCTGCTGATTGGAGAGCTCTCTGGCTCAAACTCAGAAAGGGGACACAGCAAACCGCGGCAGTGAGACTCACACGGAGCACAGAGGTCCGGCTCTGGGGCCGCTACCAGACCACAGAAATTTGTAAGGGCCACAGGAAATGATTTCAGCATCTCATACAATTGAGGCTGATCTGCTTATTTTTAGATGTCTGAATTAAGATGTCCATATATAATGGAGGGTACAATTGAGCTTTAAAATGACCTTAGACGCCCGGAACCGCAGGGGAAAAAAAAAAAAATGACCTTAGACCTTCATTATGGCTCGTATGCATATTGGATAGAAATATGGACTTTATAGGCACCAATGGTAAAAACAAAAACTTTTATTAGTAACAAATCACACGCATTAATATAAAAGTATATAAAAGCCTAATAAAGTATTAGGATCTTTTGGCGATTATGCAGAACTATGTTGTATTCATTAGTACAGCCGATTGGTCCCTAATTGACCAATCCCTTATCAATCAGTACTTTTGTACGCAGGTTTATAATATAATACCACCAAGAAAGGAAAGATTATACCCTCCCCCGTAATATTTAATATATGATGAGTGTGATCATTTATGTGAATTGGCATGTTAATAATTGTCCGCATATACTTGTATACTTTACCCACGTTAAGATGGCATTACAAGTCGATGACCCCGCTGACAGTCGTTAAAAAGCCTTTTGTACCCATACATCACTCTTTACCCTGAGAAGTTACCATTTGCATTTTGTTCATTGATCTACTGATTACAGGTAGGTGAATCCCTGCGTTTATTGGTACATTCCTTGACAGCATGTTCAGGGCTGAACCCCGGTGCAGGGTGTTGAAGCACTATGTTTGGTGGTAGTCTCCTTATCCTTATCCTCCTTATGCCCTTATCCTATATCATTTGTATGAAAATCATCCTTGGTTGTGATTTCATTATCTTTTAACCTTTAAGGTACCTGGTGTGTCCCCCACATCTGTCCTCAGCCATATTCTGTATGCACATCTCCGGTTTTTGGATTCTGGATACAGCTCATATATACTCTATAACCAATGTAAATGAAATGCACATGTGTTATGTTTACCTACATGCATATTTTATTCACCCAGAAATTATGTAAATAAGCTCCTGAAGACGCGTATATCGTGAAACATGTAGAGCTTACACACTACTACGTCAATGTATTCTGGCTGTGCTGAGAATAATTATCAGGGTGACCAGATTCTAGACCCTGATCCAGTGGGCAGAGTTGTAATGTCAATGCCAAACTGTATGATGTTGCATTAATGCTTTTATACGCTTTTATATTAATACATGTGATTTGTTACTAATAAAAGTTTTTGTTTTTACCATTGGTGCCTATAAAGTCCATATTTCTATCCAATATACATACTGTTCATATTAGGTTGTGGCATCTTATATTACAGTAAAACCTTGGTTTGAGAGCGTTTTGCAAAACAAGCATCATTTTTTCATAAATTTTGACTTGATATACAAGCGATATGGCGATATGGTTACATTTAACCACTTCAGCCCCGGAAGATTTGGCTGCTGAATGACCAGGCCATTTTTTTGCGATTCGGCACTGCGTCGCTTTAACTGACGATTGCGCGGCCGTGCGACGCTGTACTCAAACAAAATTGACGTCCTTTTTTTTCCCCACAAAAAGAGCTTTCTTTTGGTGGTATTTGATCATCTCTGCGGTTTTAATTTTTTTGCGCTAGAAAACAAAAAAGACCGACATTTTTGAAAAAAAAAAAAAACACAATATTTTGTACTTTTTGGTATAATAAATATCCCCATTTTTTTTTTAAAAAAAGCTAATTTTTTCTCAGTTTAAATAAAATAATAAATGGTTACAGCGCTGATAGTCATGCAATACCGTGCTAAGTGCTGGAAAATATTATACATGTAACTACTAATTTCCACAATGTGAGTGATATATCAATCAGTGTTACCTGATTAGACACAACTTGAAAAACGTGTTGGTGAATGGTTATCAAATCAAAAATAAAAAATATAAAATATTAGTGAACTCTAATCACAATATACCAGTGCAAAAAATATTAATAATAATATAGTCCCGAACCAACTAGCCCCAGCTGGGCATGGAACTCAGACAACCAACTCAATGGTATCCCAACGGTTCCTATGTGAACAAGTCAATCCATACTCTGATCCAACATCAGGTGCTTCTATCTGGATAGGTGGATACTTAGACTGATACTTCAATTTATAGAGCCATATATCTTGCAAACGATCACCCAAAAATGAAAGGAGAGAAAATATATATATGGTGAAGTACTGCGGGATGTAAGAGCCAATCGCACTACAAACCGCTACTCACGCTTTCCCTGGTGACAGTCAGGCATAACAGGCATATCAGATGCTTCCACGATCGCCGCTTGGTAGCGTGCGCTCCACGAAGCCAGGAAGTTAAAAAGCGTCACTTGGTTGTTTGAAGGCCGGATGTGACGTCTACGCGTTTCGCCCCTCCCCCAGGGCGTCATCAAAGTCCTTTGATGACGCCCTGGGGGAGGGGCGAAACGCGTAGACGTCACATCCGGCCTTCAAACAACCAAGTGACGCTTTTTAACTTCCTGGCTTCGTGGAGCGCACGCTACCAAGCGGCGATCGTGGAAGCATCTGATATGCCTGTTATGCCTGACTGTCACCAGGGAAAGCGTGAGTAGCGGTTTGTAGTGCGATTGGCTCTTACATCCCGCAGTACTTCACCATATATATATTTTCTCTCCTTTCATTTTTGGGTGATCGTTTGCAAGATATATGGCTCTATAAATTGAAGTATCAGTCTAAGTATCCACCTATCCAGATAGAAGCACCTGATGTTGGATCAGAGTATGGATTGACTTGTTCACATAGGAACCGTTGGGATACCATTGAGTTGGTTGTCTGAGTTCCATGCCCAGCTGGGGCTAGTTGGTTCGGGACTATATTATTATTAATATTTTTTGCACTGGTATATTGTGATTAGAGTTCACTAATATTTTATATTTTTTATTTTTGATTTGATAACCATTCACCAACACGTTTTTCAAGTTGTGTCTAATCAGGTAACACTGATTGATATATCACTCACATTGTGGAAATTAGTAGTTACATGTATAATATTTTCCAGCACTTAGCACGGTATTGCATGACTATCAGCGCTGTAACCATTTATTATTTTATTTAAAGCTTTACACTTTGCTACAGCAGCGATAGCATTTAGCACAACCAATTTTTGTTGCGAGCGCTGTTCCTTCTATTTTATTATTTTTCTCAGTTTAGGCCGATATGTATTCTTCTACATATTTTTGGTAAAAAAAATATTGCAATAAGCGTTTATTGATTGGTTTGCGCAAAAGTTACAGCGTCTACAAAATAAGGGATAGATTTATAGCATTTTTATTATTTATTTATTTTTTTTTACTAGTAATGGCGGCGATCTGTGATTTTTTAAATCAAGACTGCGTTATTATGGCGGACACATCGGACACTTTTGACACATTTTTTGGGACCTTTCACATTTATACAGTGATCAGTGCTATAAAAATGCACTGATTACTGTAAAGATGTCATTGGCAGAGAAGGGGTTAACACTAGGAGGCGATCAAGGGGTTAACCGTGTTCCCTGTGTGTTTTTCTAACTGTAGGGGGGAGGGGACTGACTAGAGGAAGTGACTGATCATGGTTCCTAGCTATTAGGAACTCACGATCTGTCTCTCCTCACAGAACAGAACAGGGATTTGTGTGTTTACACACACACACACATGTCCCTGTTCTGCCTCTCGTGCCCGCGATCGCTCGTGGCCATCAGTCATTTCGACCATCAGCCACGAGCATCGGCACCCCCCGAGTGCAGCGGGGCGCACGCGCCTGCTATCCCGCTTAAAGGAGCCGACGTATAGCTACGACGGCTTGCGGGGTCGTGCCGACCTGCCGCAGTATAAGGAAAGCGGCTGGTCGGCAAGCGGTTAATGAAGATACAACATTTAGCAAATCACATCCTCCCAACTCACATCCTCCGCACCGCCATTGACGTCATCCTTTCCAGGCTGCGCTCCACGAGCTCTTCAAGCCTCGCTTTCAGATCGCTCTACTGCAGGGTAGTCTTCCCGGTCATGATTGCAGACTTACAGCAGTGAGAGCCGGGGGGGTGTGGGAGGTGGACAGATTTACCCCGGATGCCTCCATACTTAGATGTGCCTCTTTTAATCAACCATGTGAGTTGCTAAATGTTGTTCCTTAATTAAATGTAACCATATTGCTACACTTAGAGGCGCCTCTCTTCTCTTTTATACCCTGTAGCTCCTACTGGATTTTGCTTATAATCCCCTTGTGGAGTCTTCCATTTGTGGATGGACATTGTATGGTTACATAACCTATCACATTGCAATGATCTTTTTATATGGACTACAAACTGAAAGACCTATGAATAAATGGTTGCGGAACGAATCATCTGAGTTTCCAGTATTTTGTATGGGGAAATTCGCTTTGATATACAAGTGCTTTGGATTACAAGCATGTTTCCGGAACGAATTATGCTCGCAATCCAAGGTTTTAATGTATTTTGTATAGACCCACAGTACCATCCTGTGCTGGTTATCTTTCATTATGGCTCTTTGCAATGCCTTGCTGGACAAGGCTGAATCTGGGGTTTTTTTTTTTTTTTTTTTTACCTGTGTTCTATGATATTCTGTATTCCATAATACTTCAATAAAAATGAATTAAAAGTTGTCGAAATTAATGTGCGTTTTCTCTGTCTCATTTAAAATTTACGATAAAAATCAATGAAAAGTAAAAATGTATTGAAAGTGAAAAATAAAAGTAATAGGAGGGAAAACAGAAATGAAAATAAACTTAGGATGAAGGTTTGTCATTTACCTTCTGGCTGACCAAGTCTTCCCATTGGAATCAGACCTGCAAGCTGCGGGCAAAGATCCAAAACAAAGTCAGAAACCGGAGAAAACACACAGAGATACAGAGAGAAGTTCACATCATCTCACTTTGTCCAGGACTTTCTGTGGGACTTTGTCAGTCATCGGTGTGGCGATAAATCCAGGCAGCACGGTGTTACATCGGATATCGAACCTGGTGAGGCGACAACAGAAGAGAAGATAAGCCGGGAAGCACTAACACCTATATGAGGCAGTCTACAGACAGGTGTGATAAGTCATTCAGATTAGGGTTGCACGGACACCACTTTAGGAAGACCGAATACGAGTACCGATACTGTTTTTTTAATGTCATGTGACAGTGGCACTAATATGCAGCACTGATGGGCACTGATAGGTGGCACTGATGAGGCGCGGACTGTGTCAGTCATTTTTTATTTTATTTTTTACAATTTATTTTTTTTTATTAATTTTTTTCAATTTATGTATTTTTTACAATGCCTTCTTTTTTTTGAGAAGGGGGGGGGGGGGAAAGTACACGGTGTCAGTGCGGTTTTTATATTATTTTTACAATTTAACCTTTTAAATATTTTTTTATTATTTTATTTTATATCAGATTTGGTGAGATATCAGGGGTCTAAACAGACCCCTGACATCTCCCCTTCAAGACAAAAAAAAGGGACTGAGGACACAGATTCCTCAGTCCCTTTCTCTGCAGCCTCAGCTGCACTGAAGATGAATGGACAGGAGACAGAGGCTCCTCTCCATTCATAAACTGAAGAAGCAGAGAAAATACAGTTTACGATGCTCAGTTATGAATGGACAGTCAGTGTGCATTCGGAAAAGGAAGGAGCCGGTAAATGACAGATTTACCGGCTCCTTCCTCCGCTCTCCATCCTGACAGATCTGGGACAAGGGGGGGACCGGAGGAGGACAGAGGGAGTCGAGTAGCTCTGGGACCTGGGGAGCCACAGGACAACACAGGGGACAGTCTGTACAATCGGTGCGGGCTGTTACAAGCACCACTCTCCCTGTATACCTTTTAATAAAGCAGCTGAAAGCTGCGGGAGGGAGAGGAGTAGAAGCGGCTGTCAGCTGCTTTATTAAAAGGTATACAGAGAGATTGGTGCCTGTAATTGCCCCCACCGATCATCTGTGAGGCTGCCCGGCCCTCCCTGCTACGCTGAGGATGCAGGTATCGGGTCATGTATCGGGGCATTTGCATGAGTACAAGTACTCGTGCAAATGCTTGGTATCGGTGCAACCCTAATTTAAATGATTAATAATATCATACAAGGAACAGTGAGGTGCCAGGTCCCATAATCCTCATCAACCATTTAGAATTCAGGAATTCAAAGTTGTAAGATCATAAAAAAAGTTGCCCTGCACGGTCAAATCCCAAAATTCACCTTAAAGTGGTGTTCCGGCCAAAATTATACTTTTTAAATAAAAATACCCCTATAATACACAAGCTTAATGTATTCTAGTAAAGTTAGTCTGTAAACTAAGGTCTATTTTGTTAGTTTATAGCAGTAGTTTGTTATTTTATAAAATTGCAGCAGTCCGTGGCCATCTTAAGTGTGGGCATCTGAAGCCAGGCTGTATTTCTTCCTGAATCTCATCCTTGCAGATCTCGCACATGCTCAGTGCAGCACAAGCAGTGTAATAGGTTTCAGGTCAGGTTTCCATAGCAACGGCAGTTTCAGAGGAAGTTGCCGCCCCTTCCCAGAAGGCATTGCAAACAGGAAATGATGCGATGGGCCGCGGCCAGGGAGGAGGAAGTGAAAAATGAATACAGCAGATATACAGTAGGTGCTGAGAAAAAAAAATAAAAAAATATCCAATTCGTTTACAGTGCACAGTTTAGTGAGGGATGCTGAAGAGTTGTAAAAGTGGGTGGGACTCCACTTTAAGGCTCCATTCACACAAGCGCGACTCCAAAGTCGCGCAATTTCGAGTGCAACTTTGGTGCGACTTTACACTCTCTGGCACTCAAGTCGCAAGAAAGTCACAGCAAAGCAGTGCAGGAATGCAAGCGCCATTGAAATTAATAGGATGCGACTTTAGGTGTCCAAAAGTCGCATGACAAGTAGCAATAGTGTGAATGGAGTCTAAAGCTCCAGATCCCCCAAGATCTCGGGGTAAGGGCTGGTTCATACCACAAAAACGCACTCCAGATCTGTTCTGGATGCGTTTCTGCATGCACGTTTTTAACTTGTTTTTGATGTGCTTTCAGATGCATTCCCAATGCTTTTTTTCTTCTTTTTTCCATTTTTTTTCTTTTTTTCATTGTACTGGGGTCCAGCTTATTTGTGTTGTGTTCCAGTGCATTTGTGATGCATTTTAAGATGTTCCAGTACAGTCCAGTGCAGCAAAAATGCAGCATGTTCTAATTTTTTTTTTCCTGGAACTGACCGCACTGCTGTGAAGTATGCCATTGGAAACCATATAACCTACTGTTCATGCGTTTGTGATGCAGAAAAAAAAAACGCACTGGACTGCATGTGGTGTGAACTGGCCCTAAGGCTTTTTTGTTTTTAAACATGTAATGTCGTACAGCGCATTCGCAAAATGAATCGCATGAAGTCTTGTGCCATATCATGCAAGCGAAGTACCACAATACTGCGAGATTTTGCAGACTGGGTATGAGATCTTCCTGAAAGCAATGATGAGGTTTCCTTCCCAGGGGGCATCAGTGGGGCTCCATCACCGGGGTGCATTCAGAGATACCAGGAAGTGAATCAAAGAAAAGTAAATAAATTTAAAAAACTTTAAAAAAGCAGTGTTAGATTATTTCACATCAGCATGCAGATGTGAATTTTAGTAATATAAGGGGAAAGGTCCACCTTAACTGCAACCAAGAAAAAAATCTGTCTTGACAGAACAGACGGTACTGTGTGATGGGACTGTGTAAATCTCAAGACTGGATGGATAAAAATACAAATCTTTTGGCAGGTAAAACAATTACCATATACAGTATGTATGTAATCTCTGTATTTAGTATTTAGTGCCTGAAATTCAGCTTTATTATAGACGGCTGTGTTATGGAACCTCTGGGATCATTGTGCATTGATGACAGCTAAGGAGCCTGAAACAGCGAGGTACAAGTTGGATAAGGGGCTGTACCTTTGGGCTTTATCTAGGCCAGTGGTCTCCAAACTGTGGCCCCTTGCTTGTCTTTATCTGGCCCTTGAGGTACTATTCATCTTACCGATACAAGGCACTATTCCTCCCACTGACACCAACAGTAGTACCTAATTCATGCCACCGATACCAACAATGGGGCGCCATTCCTTCTACTCACACCAACGACAGGGCACTATTCCTCCCACTGACACCAATGATGGGGCACTATTCCTCCCACTGACATCAATGATGGGACACAATTCCTCCCACTGACACCAATGATGGGGCACTATTCCTCCCACTGACACCAATGATGGGGCATGATTCCTTCCTTTGACACCAATGATGGGGCACTATTCCTCCCACTAACACCAATGATGGGGCACTATTCCTTCCACTGACACCAATGATGGGGCATGATTCCTTCCTTTGACACCAATGATGGGGCATAATCTACTTCCATTGGCCCCCTCAAAGTCTGAAGGACAGTAAACCAGCCCTTTGTTTAGAAAGTTTGAAGACCCCCTGATCTAGGCTATTAATTAGAAGTTATTAAAAGTTCTTAAAAGTTCTTGTAGGCCATTGATATGGGAAGGAATACTGTATTGCTTAACATGTAAAAAGTGTTTTCTCACTTAGCCAGTTCTTTAGCGGCAGTCCTAGTTAAACCTTCTACTCCGGCCTTAGATGCAGCATAGTTGGCCTGACCGAGATTGCCCACCTGTGAAAGATCAAAATAATTGTTTGAGATTATATGATATCTACTGACTGTCCCACAATAATGACATGCAGCTACAGTGCCTTGAAAACGTATTCGTACCCCTTGAAATTTTTCACATTTTGTCTTGTTACAACCAAAAATATAAAATGTATTTTTTTGGGTTTTTTTATGATAGACCAACACAAAGTGGCACATAA
This sequence comes from Lithobates clamitans, assembly GCA_037952925.1. Classification (NCBI taxonomy): domain Eukaryota; kingdom Metazoa; phylum Chordata; class Amphibia; order Anura; family Ranidae; genus Lithobates; species Lithobates clamitans. The sequence goes on along the minus strand of JBBGZY010001891.1, from coordinate 296,548 downwards.
TTGTGAAGTGAAAGGAACTAATAAATGTTTTTCAGTTTTTTTTACAAATATGTGAAAAGTGTGGCGTGCATTTGTATTCAGCCCCCTTTACACTGATATCAATTGCCTTCAGAAGTCACCTAATTAGTAAATAGAGTCCACCTGTGTGTAATTTAATCTCAGTATAAATACAGCTCTTCCATGAAGCCCTCAGAGGTTTGTTAGAGAACCTTAGTGAACAAACAGCACCATGAAGGCCAAGGAACACACCAGACAGGTCAGGGATAAAGTTGGGGAGAAGTGTAAAGCAGGGTTAGGTTATAAAAAAATATCCCAAGCTTTGAACATCTCACGGAGCTCTGTTCAATCCATCATCCGAAAATAGAGTATGGCACAACTGCAAACCCACCAAGACATGGCCGTCCACCTAAACTGACAGACCGGGCATTCATCAGAGAAGCAGCCAAGAGGCCCATGGTAACTCTGGAGGAGCTGCAGAGATCCACAGCTCAGGTGGGAGAATCTGTCCACAGGACAACTATTAGTCGTGCACTCCACAAATCTTGTCATTATAGAAGAGTGGCAAAAAGAAAGCTATTGTTGAAAGAAAGCCATAAAAAGTCCCTTTTGCGAGAAGCCATGTGGGGGACACAGCAAACATGTGGAAGAAGGTGCTCTGGTCAGATGAGACCACAATAGAACTTTTTGGTCTAAAAGCAAAACGCTATGTGTGGAGGAAAACTTATACTGCATGGTGGTGGCAGCATCATGTTGTAGGGATGTTTTTCTTCAGCAAGGACAGGGACGCTGGTCAGAGTTGATGGGAAGATGGATGGAGCCAAATACAGGACAATCTTAGAAGAAAACCTGTTTGTCTGCAAAAGATTTGAGACTGGGGAGGAGGTTCACTTTCCGGCAGGACAACAACCCTAAACATACAGCCAGAGCTACAATGGAATGGTTTCGATCAAAGCATATTCATGTGTTAGAATGGCCCAGTCAAAGACGCTCTCCATCCAGTCTGACAGAACTTGAACTGTTTTGCAAAGAAGAATGGGCATAAATGTCCCTCTCTAGATGTGCAAAGCTGGTAGAGACATCCCCAAAAAGACTTGCAGCTGTAATTGCAGTGAAAGGTGGTTCTACAAAGTATTGACTCAGGGGGGCGCCATACAAATGTACCCCACACTTTTCACATATTTATAAAAAAATTTTGAAAACCATTTATAATTTTCCTTTCACTTCACAATTATGTGCCACTTTGTGTTGGTCTATCACAAAAAAAACCCCAATATAATACATTTACGTCTTTGGTTGTAACATGAGAAAATGTGGAAAATTTCAAGGGGTATGAATACTTTTTCAAGGCACTGTATCTCTGGATGTAGACTGGAAATGGCTGCAAAGAAACTGCAGGAGAATGCTAACAACAAAGAAAGGAAAAATCCAAAAAATGTATTTAAAAAAAATGACACTTTATGATACACAGTGCTGTAGCCAACTAAGTCAATGTATTAAGGACACATCATGAGAGGCTGGAAAAGGGGGGGGTTAGGGGGGGTCCAGGACAACTGGGCTTAGCTGAAGTGGGTTAAATGATGCTGCCCATCAGACTGAGGACATCTTATAACAGAGAAAAAGTACTGCAGGGGAAATCTCTGGACTGAAGCTGAGCTGACCATTGGCTGGCATTTTTGGCTGGACTTCTGCTTTAAAGCAGCGATTAGGCTGCAAAAAGGCCATATCTCTGGTTTTAAGATGGACCCCTTAATAATTCGGTTAGGCCTCATGCACACTGGACGTTAAAATAACATTATAAAACCGCCAGTAGCTTTGCAGTGAGTTTTTCAACATTTTTTTAACGTTTTTCCAATAGCATTTTTTTTAGCGTTTATTAGTGGTTTTCCGCATTAGTGTTTTTTAGCGTTTAAAAAAAAAAAAATGTATTTATTTTTCTTTTAATGGATCAAAAACGTTAAACTCTGGTGAGTGGCGTTTTTGAGCATTTATCAACGTTTTTTGACATTAGAGCGTTTTTACAGCTGAAAAACTGCTCAGAACCCACTAGTTTTTTTTTTTTTTTTTTTTAAAGCCAAAAAAACGCTCCAGCCGAAAACTGCTGATAACAGCCTATGTGTGCATGGACACATAGGATAACATAATGGAGTAGGACATAGGATAACATAATGGAGTAGGACATAGGATAACATAATGGAGTAGGACATAGGATAACATAATGGAGTAGGACATAGGATAACATAATGGAGTAGGACATGGGATAACATGGTGGGGAGTAGGACATAGGATAACATGATGGGGAGTAGGACATAGGATAACATGATGGGGAGTAGGACATAGGATAACATGATGGGGAGTAGGACATAGGATAACATGGTTGGGAGTAGGACATAGGATAACATGGTGGGGAGTAGGACATAGGATAACATAATGGAGTAGGACATAGGATAACATGGTGGGGAGTAGGACATAGGATAACATGATGGAGTAGGACATAGGATAACATGATGGGGAGTAGGACATAGGATAACATGATGGGGAGTAGGACATAGGATAACATAATGGGGAGTAGGACATAGGATAACATGGTGGGGAGTAGGACATAGGATAACATGGTGGGGAGTAGGACATAGGATAACATAATGGAGTAGGACATAGGATAACATGGTGGGGAGTAGGACATAGGATAACATGGTGGGGAGTAGGACATAGGATAACATGGTGGGGAGTAGGACATAGGATAACATAATGGAGTAGGACATAGGATAACATGGTGGGGAGTAGGACATAGGATAACATGATGGAGTAGGACATAGGATAACATGATGGGGAGTAGGACATAGGATAACATGATGGGGAGTAGGACATAGGATAACATAATGGGGAGTAGGACATAGGATAACATGGTGGGGAGTAGGACATAGGATAACATGGTGGGGAGTAGGACATAGGATAACATAATGGAGTAGGACATAGGATAACATGGTGGGGAGTAGGACATAGGATAACATGGTGGGGAGTAGGACATAGGATAACATGGTGGGGAGTAGGACATAGGATAACATAATGGAGTAGGACATAGGATAACATAATGGAGTAGGACATAGGATAACATGATGGGGAGTAGGACATAGGATAACATAATGGAGTAGGACATAGGATAACATGGTGGGGAGTAGGACATAGGGTAACATAATGGAGTAGGACATAGGATAACATGGTGGGGAGTAGGACATAGGATAACATGATGGGGAGTAGGACATAGGATAACATGGTGGGGAGTAGGACATAGGATAACATAATGGAGTAGGACATAGGATAACATGGTGGGGAGTAGGACATAGGATAACATGGTGGGGAGTAGGACATAGGATAACATAATGGAGTAGGACATAGGATAACATGATGGGGAGTAGGACATAGGATAACATGGTGGGGAGTAGGACATAGGATAACATGGTGGGGAGTAGGACATAGGATAACATGGTGGGGAGTAGGACATAGGATAACATGGTGGGGAGTAGGACATAGGATAACATGGTGGGGAGTAGGACATAGGATAACATGGTGGGGAGTAGGACATAGGATAACATGGTGGGGAGTAGGACATAGGGTAACATAATGGAGTAGGACATAGGATAACATGGTGGGGAGTAGGACATAGGATAACATGATGGGGAGTAGGACATAGGATAACATGGTGGGGAGTAGGACATAGGATAACATAATGGAGTAGGACATAGGATAACATGGTGGGGAGTAGGACATAGGATAACATGGTGGGGAGTAGGACATAGGATAACATAATGGAGTAGGACATGGGATAACATGGTGGGGAGTAGGACATAGGAGAACATGATGGGGAGGAGGACATAGGATAACATGATGGGGAGTAGGACATAGGATAACATGATGGGGAGTTGGACATAGGATAACATAATGGAGTAGGACATGGGATAACATGGTGGGGAGGAGGACATAGGATAACATGATGGGGAGTAGGACATAGGATAACATGGTGGGGAGTTGGACATAGGATAACATGATGGGGAGTAGGACATAGGAGAACATGATGGGGAGTAGGACATAGGATAACATGGTGGGGAGTTGGACATAGGATAACATGATGGGGAGTAGGACATAGGATAACATGGTGGGGAGTAGGACATAGGATAACATAATGGAGTAGGACATAGGATAACATGGTGGGGAGTTGGACATAGGATAACATGATGGGGAGTAGGACATAGGATAACATGATGGGGAGTAGGACATAGGATAACATGATGGGGAGTAGGACATAGGATAACATGATGGGGAGTAGGACATAGGATAACATGATGGGGAGTAGGACATAGGATAACATAATGGAGTAGGACATAGGATAACATGGTGGGGAGTTGGACATAGGATAACATGGTGGGGAGTAGGACATAGGATAACATGATGGGGAGTAGGACATAGGATAACATGGTGGGGAGTAGGACATAGGATAACATGGTGGGGAGTAGGACATAGGATAACATGATGGGGAGTAGGACATAGGATAACATGATGGGGAGTAGGACATAGGATAACATGATGGAGACTGTAGGAAAAAACATCTAAAGCCAAAAACAGCTGCTATAAAAACGTCCAGTGTGCGCGAGGCCTTAGTGTTTACTTCAGTATAAGGAATGGCCTCACCAGAGTTATAACAACTCAATTTTTTTCTCTTTTTACTTTCCATCACTGGGAAAAATCTTGATACTTTGAGGACTCACCTTTCCCACAATACTGCCAATGTTGACGATGGAACCTCCATTTTGTCCCGTGGCTAGGATAGCTCGGGCCACGGCTTGTGTGATCAGAAATGTACCCTTCAGGAAACAAAGAGAGAATGAACTCTACATTACACTTAAACTTTCTACTGAAAAAAAAAAAGCGTGCGTGAACCCAAAACCAAAATTTTATGTACATTCGCTTGCCAGTCCTTATATGTGATGACTGCATTAGTTTTCTCTTTAACCACTTGCTTATTGGGCACTTTAACCCCCTTCCTGCCCAGGCCAATTTTCAGCTTTCAGCGCTGTCACACTTGCAATTAAAATTGCGCGGTCATGCGACACTGTACTCAAATTACATTTTTATAATTTTTTCACACAAATAGAGCTTTCTTTTTTTTATTCACTTTATTTTTGTTTGCTAAATAAAAGAAATAAGACCAAAAATTGTGGAAAAAAACCCCAAAAAAACGTTTTCGTAGTTTGTTATAAAATTTTGCAAACAGGTAATTTTTCTCCTTCACTGATGGGTACTGATAAGGCTGCACTGATGAGGCTGCACTGATAAGGGGGCACTGATGAGGTTGCACTGATAAGGGGGCACTGATGAGGCTGCACTGATGAGGTGGCACTGATTGGCAGCACTGGAAGGTGGCACTGATTGGCAGCACTGGTGGGCACTGTTGGGACTGCACTGATAATCAGTGTAGATGTTCCTTTTACACAAGCCGGTTATCGGCTCTCTTCTCCTCTCCTCATGCTGTCAATGCGAGGAAAGGAAAGCCAATAACCAGCTTCTGTTTACATCCGTGATCAGCTGCCATTGGATACAACTGATCACGTGATAAAGAGCCGCTGATTGGCTCTTTACCTCAATCTGTGATCAGCAGTGTCTGGAGGACACTGCAATCACAGAGTGAACCGCCCGCACCCCACAGCGGCCCCCGATCACAGGACGCCATCATATGACGGCATTCCAGAAATAGCTGGCATTCAGCCAATCCTTCACTACGCGCGTTTCGTCACAATCTGACGTCATCTTGGGGAACGTTCCCCGAGACAACGTCAGATTGTGTCGAAACACGCGTTCACGAGGATTGGTGTGCTGACGTCATCGCGCTGTAACGTAGTGGACGGGTGTTCGCAAGCCGGCTGGCTGTTTTCTTGATGTTTTTATCCTGCATTCTTGTAAGTGCAACTTTTAGTCTTTAATAAACCTTACATGGTACGATTCACACGATGGTGAGTTTGCAATCTTTTGGGTCTCCCTGGTCGCCTGGTGTGTAGTCCAAGATCCTTCCTACCCACTACCTGTGAATTGCCATCTCAATACCCTTCTGGACAGAGGCCCTGGCTGGGTTTATAGCTGCAGGCTCATGAGAGGAGGCAGCCTATCTGTTTCCATGTGGAAAGCCCAGAAAACACCAGACAGGAATGATTACCGCAGAATGTAGTTCTACTGCAAGCACAAGGTCCCCCTTTTGGGGTACCGGAAGTCAGATCATGGACCTTTTTGAAGGGACTTTTTCTATGGTAGGAGGTATGAACTGGACAGCCTGAGCTAGGAGGAACTGGAACTGTGTATGGAGGAATCTGTGAGATGCTGTATCTGCAAGAATGTTCTTGAGTTATAAAATATTCCAAACAGAAAAATCACTTGCCTTAGAGCCCTTTCACACTGGGGCGGTTTGCAGACGCTATTGCGCCAATAATAGCGCCTGAACACCGACCCGAAAGTGCCGCTGCTTTGTCTCCAGTGTGAAAGCATCGAGGGATTTCACACTGGAGCGGTGCGCTGGCAGGACGGGAAAAAAAGTCCTGCTAGCAGCATCTTCGGAGCGGTGAAGGAGCGGAGTGTATACCGCTCCTTTACCGCTCCTGCCCATTGAAATCAATGGGACGGCGCGGCTATACCGCCGGCAAAGTGCCGCTTTGCAGTGGTTTTTAACCCTTTCTCGGCCGCTAGCAGGGGGTAAAACTGCCCCGCTAGCAGCCGAATATCGACGGTAAAGCGCCGCTTACAATAGCAGCGCTTTACCGCCGCCCCCGCCCCAGTGTGAAAGGGCCCTTAGGTAAAAAAACAGCACTTCCGCCTAGCAGCACTGGGGTCACCATTTCGAATCCCAACCATGGCAATACCTGCATGGAGTTTGCATGTTCTCCCTGTACCTGCATAGGTTTCCTCCCACATTCCAAAGACGTACTGATAGGTTTATTGGATCCTGTCTAAATTGGCCTTAGTATGTGAGTTAGGGAGCTTAGATTTTAGGCTCTTTGAGGGCAGGGACTGATGTGAATGTGCTACATATACACTATATTACCAAAAGTATTGGGACGCCTGTCTTTACACGCACATGAACTTTAATGGCCTCCCAGTCTTAGTCCGTAGGGTTCAATATTGAGTTGGCTCCGTCCTTTGCAGCTATAACATCTTCAACTCTTCTGGGAAGGCCGTCCACAAGGTTTAGAAGTGTGTCTATGGGAATGTTTGACCGTTCTTCCAGAAGCACATTTGTAAGGTCAGGCACTGATGTTGGACGAGAAGGCCTGGCTCGCAGACTCCGCTTTAATTTATTCCAAAGGTTTTCTATCGGGTTGAGGTCAGGACTCTCTGCAGGTCATTCAAGTTCCTCCACCCCAGACTCTCTAATCCATGTCTTGGTGCGCAGTCACGTTGGAACAGGAAGGGGCTATCCCCAAACTGTTCCCACAAAGTTGGGAGCATGAAATTGTCCAAAATGTCTTGGTATACTGACACCTTAAGAGTTCCCTTCACTGGAACTAAGGGGCCAAACCCAACTCCTGAAAAACAACCCACATCATAATCCCCTCTCCACCAAATGATTTGGACCAGTGCACAAAGCAAGTTCCATAAAGACAAGGATGAGCGAGTTTGGGGTGGAGGAACTTGACTGGTCTGCACAGAGTCCTGACCTCAACACAACAGAACACCTTGGGGATGAATTAGAGCGGAGACTGCGAGCCAGGCCTTCTCGTCCAACATCAGTGCCTGACCTCACAAATGTGCTTCTGGAAGAATGGTCAAACATTCCTATAGACACACTCCTAAACCTTGTGGACAGCCTTCCCAGAAGAGTTGAAGCTGTTATAGCTGCAAAGGGTGGGCCAACTCAATATTGAACCCTACGGACTAAGACTGGGATGCCATTAAAGTTCCTGTGCGTGTAAAGGCAGGCGTCCCAATACTTTTGGTAATATAGTGTATGTGAAACACGGTGTAAATTGACGCTGCTATATAAGTACCTGTAATAAATAAATTAATATAAAATTTAAAAAAACAGTGCAGTGCTAAATCATATTATATAATGTTATACATATGTGAAAATCTTAAAAATTAACCATAGGTGATAATTATAAAACCACTGATCAGTTATGACCCGTTGGTTACCATACAATGTCCAGCTTCTTAGCAGATCCTATTAACCATTATATATATATACACACACATACAGTATCTCACAAAAGTAAGTACACCCCTCACATTTTTGTAAATATTCTATCTTTTCATGTGACAACACTGAAGAAATGACAATTTGCTACAATGTAAAGTAGTGAGTGTACAGATTGTATAACAGTGTAAATTTGCTGTCCCCTCAAAATAACTCAACACACAGCCATTAATGTCTAAACTGCTGGCAACAAAAGTGAGTACACCCCTAAGTGAAAATGATTGTGAGTGTTTTTGTGCAAAAAAAGTCACAGATTTTTTTTCTTACAATTGCCACACCAGGCAAATCTTTCATTTCAAACCCTTCAACTGAACTATTATTTGGCGCATCTACCAAAGCAGATTCCTGTACACTCACCGGCCACTTTATTAGGTACACCTTGCTAGTACCCATGTTGGGCCAACTTTTGCCTTCAGAACTGCCTTCATTCTTGGTGGCACAGATTCAACTAGATGTTGGAAACATTCCTCGGAGATTTTGCTCCATAGTGACACGATGGCATCACACAGTTGCTGCAGATTTGTTGGCTGCACAACCATGATGGGAATCTCCCTTCCACCACATCCCAAAGGTGCTCTATTGGATGAGATGTGGTGAGTGTGGAGGCCATTGGAGTACAGGGACCTCATTGTCCAGTGGTGAGATGATTGGAGCTTTGTGACATGGTGCATTATCCTGCTGGAAGGAGCCATCAGAAGATGGGGACACTGTAGTCATAAAGGGATGGACATGGTCAGCGACAATACTCAGGTAGGCGGCGGCATTTAAACAATGTTCAATTGGTACTAAGGGGCCCAAAGTGTGCCGAGAAAATATCCCCCACACCACTACACCACCACCACTAGTCTGAACCATTGATAGAAGGCAGGATGGATCCATGCTTTCATGTTGTTTACACCAAATTCTGACCCACCATCTGAATGTCACAGCTGAAATCCAGACTCATCAGACCAGGCAACGTTTTTCCAATCTTTTATTGCCCAATTTTGGTGATCTGTGCGAATTGTAGCCTCAGTTTCCTGTTCTTAGCTGACAGGAGTGGCACCCGGTGTGGTCTTCTTCTGCTGTAGCCCATCTGCTTCAAGGTTCGATGTGTTGTGCGTTCAGAGATGGTATTCTGCATACCTTGGTTGTAGAGCTGCACGATTAATCGCGGAGAATTGTTATCGCAATTCTCCGCCCGCCACAATCACAACTCCGGCTTTGAACGTTTCTGACCATTCAAAGCGCACGCCTGTTTCGAAGCTGAGGGGAAGCCGTCGGAGCCAGCGTGAAACGTCTTGACGTCAGCAAAGAAGAATGTGATTGGTCGATAAGTATGTCAGAGTGACAGCCCCGCCCCCCGGTGTTGGTAGGGAGGGGACGTTGCCTCTACCGAGATGGCGGCGGACGCTTCCTCTTCATGTGTGCGTCCGAGCGCGTGATGTCAGCGGGAAACATGGCGGAGAGCAGGAGCGGGCCATACAGCCCCCTCCCCCCCCGAGACCGGAGCCCTGACCGGCACCGCCCCTATCACCCCGATGGGGGTCGCTCTGCTTGGGCTGCTGTGCCAGGTGTGTCACACCGGGGCCACAACACACTGGGCGGTGACAGAGGATGGCACGATCCAGCAGCAGGTGAGGTGACACCTGACAGAGGAAGAGACAGGGAGGGGGGACACCTGAGAGAGAGCAAGGGGGACACCTAACATTAGGGGGGGGGAATTCTGGGATTGGGGGCACCTGACAGGGGGAGGGAGATGGAGGGCGATCACGAGAGAGAGAGAGAGCGGAAAAAGGGGGACACCTGAGAGAGAGCAAGGGGGACACCTAACATAGAGGGGGGGGGGGGATCCTGGGATTGGGGGCACCTGACAGGGGGAGGGAGATGGAGGGCAATCACGAGAGAGAGAGAGCGGAAAAAGGGGGACACCTGAGATTAGTAGGGGCACCTGAAAGGAGGATAGGGGGATACTTGAGCGGGAAAAGGGGTCACTTGAAAGAAGAGGGGGACACCTGAGAGGAGAGGCTCTCAATCAATCAATCTCTCTCAATTAATCAATCACTCACTCTATCAATCTCTCTATCTATCAATCTCTCTATCTATCAATCTCTCTATCTATCAATCTCTCTCTCTATCAATCTCTCTATCAATCTCTCTATCAATCTCTCTATCAATCTCTCTATCAATCTCTCTCTCCTAAAAAAAAAATTACGTTGCAAGAATCGTGATCTTTTTATTCTAAATTAAAAAATCGTGATTCTCATTTTTGCCAGAATCGTGCAGCTCTACTTGGTTGTAACGAGTGGTTATTTGAGTCACTGTTGCCTTTCTATCATCTGGAACCAGTCTGCCCATTCTCCTCTGACATCAGCAAGGCATTTTCCTCCACACAACTGCCACTCACTGGATATTTTCTCTTTTTTGGACCATTCTTTGTAAACCCGAGAGATGGTTGTGAGTGAAAATCCCAGTAGATGAGAAGTTTTTGAAATACTCAGACCAGCCCGTCTGCCACCAACAACCACAAAGTGACTTAAATCCCCTTTCTGATGCTCGGTTTGAACTTCAGCAAGTCGTCCTCATCACGTCTAGATGCCTAACTCCTCTGAGTTGCTGCCATGTGATTGGCTGATTAGCAATTTCTGTTACCAAGCAATTTAACAGGCTTACCCAATAAAGCGTCCGGTAAATGTAGTTTTCCAGCGTAAGCAAGAAGAACTGTCAGCGTGGCATCAAAGCCACCAAAGCCGCATTAGAAAATGACTTGTAACGTCACCCTGAATTGGACTATTTGCAGACAATTCTCATTGTCTGACACTTTGATAAATGAGGCTGCCAGCAGGGTAATGGAGCCTGTCAGATTACCTTGAGGTTGACGCTGAGCACAGAATCGAAAGCTTCCTCTGACAAGCGAAGCAGAAACTCGTCCCGGGTGATTCCGGCGCTGCTGACAGCAACACGAGGAGGGGCAGAGAAGCGAGACTGAAGAGAACAAGACAGAGAGGTTATCTGGGGAATTGCCCGGCTCATCACAATCACACCGCCTCCCGCCTACCTGTATCTGCTCCATTAGTGCACCGACGCTGTCGCCTTGGGAGACGTCGGCCGTGAACGCCGCATGCTCTTGTCCGGGGAGGTTAGACGATAACGTCTGTAGAGTGTCATTAGCAGAGTTGATGTTCACATCAACGACAGCAACCGAAGCCCCCTCTCGGGAAAGTCTCTGACACACCGCTCGTCCGATTCCGCTGCCGCCACCTACCATAGAAAACAGCATATTCAAATTACATTCTGAAAAGTGACTCCTACCCAAAAGGGCCTGGAAAATAGTCCTAAAGTGTTACTAAACCCAGGACCCTGCATTCACTATATCTGGCCCCCCCACAGTACACAGAACATGGAAATGCAACTATTTTAGTAAATATAAAATGCTAAATACCTTTTCTCATCAGCAGTATACAGCAGTCTTGTGACTTCTATCAGTGTCTGGTTAAAGCTTGTAGGAGGAGTTTTCATTCTCCTCTGACTGTCCTATGAGGATGCAGGACCCCTGACCCTCTGTCTGGACAGTGCTGATTGGCCCTGTGCTGATCACATGCACCCTCCCACAAAAAAAACTCTTTAGCAATATACACCAAACTGAGCATGTGCAGAGTGCCCCCAAGGCTCTGTTCTATCAGCAGATGGATTGAACACAGTAAACGAAGAGTAGGATCAGAGAAGACAGGATCAAACAGACTTTTTACACAATGCAGAGGATTAACCCCTTAGGTCCCACAGGAAGTACACCAAGCATGCTTTACTGCATGTACAGACATTTTACCGTTGTGGGTTTAGCAACACTTTAAAGGTCAAGATTACCTTTAAAGAAGATGATCTGTACACCGTACACTGCATAGCAACCCTGGAGCATGTAAATATCACAATGCTCAATAATGGCGAGCATCATTGAACAACATGGCCACGTGACTTCTGGAATGGCTTCCTGGAAGAAGATAGAGATTATCATTGTTCAGTGCAGCCATGTGACCGCTCTGACCAATGCTAATGTCTGCTAAGTCCTCTTCTTCCAGGACAGCTTCCTGGAAGAAGGAAGATATTCTCACTGGTCATGCTTCTCTGGAATGGCTTCCCAGAAGGAAGAAGTTCTCATTGGTCAATGTTGCCATGTGTCCACGCTGCCAAATGCGAATCTCTTCTGAACCTTCTTTTTCTGGAATGGCTTCCCAGAAGAAGGAAGATATTCTTGTTGGTCAGTTTGGCCAGGTGATCACGCTGACCAATCAGAATCTCTTCTGTGTCTTCCTATTACGGAACAGCTTCCTGGAAGAAGGAAGATATTCTCATTGGTTAGTTTGTCCATGTGACCATGCATCTCTGGAACAGCTTCCCAGAAGAAGGAAGACGTTCTCATTGGTCAATCTTGCCATGTGTCCACGCTGCCAAATGCAAATCTCTTCTGAACCTTCTTTTTCTGGAATGGCTTCCCAGAAGAAGGAAGATATTCTCGTTGGTCAGTTTGGCCAGGCGATCATGCTGACCAATGAGGATCTCTTCTGTGTCTTCTTCTTCTGGAATGGGTTCCCGGAAGATATTCTTGTTGGTCAGTTTGGCCAGGTGATCACGCTGACCAATGAGAATCTCTTCTGTGTCTTCTTCTTCCGGAACAGCTTTCTGGAAGAAGGAAGATATTCTCATTGGTTAGTTTGTCCACATGACCATGCTTCTCTGGAACAGCTTCCCAGAAGAAGTTCTCATTGGTCAATGTTGCCATGTGTCCACGCTGCCAAAAGTGAATCTCTTCTGAACCTTCTTTTTCTGGAATGCCTGCCCAGAAGAAGGAAGATATTCTTGTTGGTCAGTTTGGCCAGGTGATCATGCTGACCAATGAGAATCTCTTCTGTCTTCTTCTGGAACAGCGTCCCGGAAGATATTCTCGTTGGTCAGTTTGGCCAGGTGATAACGCTGACCAATGAGAATCTCTTCTGTGGCTTCTTCTTCTGGAACGGCTTCCCAGAAGAAAGAAGAAATCACGCTGACCAAAGTGAATCACTTATGAGCCTTCTTCCAGAACAGCTTCCCGGAGGAAGGAAGAGATTTCTCATTCATCATTTTTGGCTTCATGACCATGCTGACCAATGAGGAGGTGTATAAAATATAGAAAAACCTGCGCTAAATAAAAAGCTGCTAACACAATTTGCTGGCTGCATACATTTACAGAAGATTAGCATAAAAGTGTAGCGCTCCTAAATAAAATTACACCAAAGTGAATATAATGTCTATTCTCTGTCCACATGCAATAGAAATGTGACCCAGATAGAAATATGCCACCTCCAATAGAAGCACACATGGCCTCTTACCAAATGGAGTTGACCACCTAATTACAAGTGGTGAAAGCAGTTATGCTCCAGGAATTGATCTTTAAAAAGATCCGATCCACCAGCTATTAAACTCGGCTTAAAACCCCACCTCTGGGATGGTCATATGGCACAAAGCAGTGAATGCCCAATAGATATATCTCAAACGAAGAAATAAAGCCCTCTCATAGTGTAGTAAGCTCACAATCTATGTTTTATTAAAGATCAAAATCACACTCACATGGATCCAGGTATAAAACAGCATAGTAACAGGGTAAAAAAAGTTTCCAACCAAAAAGCTCCACCCTACGCTTTTCGTCATCATAAGACGTTGTCAGGGATCAACGTGAATGTCTTCTGAGCCTTCGTCTTCCAGAACAGCGTCTCAGAAGAAGGAAGAGATTCTCATTGGTCAGTGCAGCCATGTGACCACACTAACCAATGTAAATCTTTTCTGAGCCTTCTTTAGGAACGGGAAGGAAGATATTCTCATTGGTAAGTTTGGCCACGTGACCATGTGACCAATGAGAATCCTCTTCTGAGTCTTCTTCTTGGAAAGGCTTCCCGGAAGAAAGAAGAGATCCGCATTGGTCAGAGTGGCCACGTAACCACACTGGCCAATGAGAATCTCTGCTGAGCCTTCTTCCAGAACAGCTTCCCAAAAAAAGGAAGAAATTCTCATTGGCCAACTGCTCGCCATCGTGAGCACAATGATGCTTACAGGCTCCAGTGCTGCTGGTACACTGTATGGATCCTATTCTGTAAGAGTAAACCTACCCTTTAAAGTGAAGGTAAACCCTAACATCCAACACTCGCTAAAACTCCATGGGAGGAGATTTACTCAAACTGGAGCACCCAGAATCCAGTGCAGCTGTGTATGGTAGCCAGTACACTTCTAACTTCAACGTTTCAATTAATCTTTGACAATAAAACCTGGAAGCCGATTGGTTACTATGCACAGCTGCACCAGATTTTGCACTCTCCAGTCCCCGCCCCAATGTATCTTAACCACTTAAAGACCGACCACCGCATATATACAGTGGCAGGGCGGCTCTATTGTGCAAAACAACATACCTGTACGTTGTTTCATGCAATAGATACTATGGACGCACGCTGCATAGAGCAGGAGCCAATGCTCGGTTCCGGTGGACCTGATGTCCGCTGGCCACCCGTGATCGCTCCACAGAAAGGAAGAAATGGGATCTGCCTATGTAAACAAGGCAGATCCCTGTTCTGACAGGGAACTACACAGAGATTCTCGGTTCCTAGTAACCGGGAACAGTGATCTCTGTGTTCTGTCAGTCCACCCCCCAGAAAGCACAAACAGGGAACACATTTAACCCTTTGATTGCCCCTGATGTTAACCCCTTCCCTGCCAGCGTCATTTATTTATTTTATTTATTTATTTCAGGTACTTATATAGCGCCGTCAATTTACACAGCACTCTACATATACGTTGTACATTCACATCAGTCCCTACCCTCAAGGAGCTTACAATCTAAGGTCCCTAACTCACATTCATACATACTAGGGACAATTTAGACAGGATCCAATTAACCTACCAGCATGTCTTTGGAGTGTGGGAGGAAACCGGAGTACCCAGAGGAAACCCACGCAGGCACAGGGAGAACATGTAAACTCCAGGCAGGTAGTGTCGTGGTTGGGATTCGAACCAGTGACCCTTCTTACTGCTAGGCGAGAGTGCTACCCACTACACCACTGTGCCGCCCACCATCAGGCTTTTATAGCGTCAGGGTATTTATACATATGCATTTTTTTTTAGCACCGATAACTGTATTGGTGTCACTGGTCCCCAAAAAGTGTCACTTAGGGTAAGATTTGTCCGCTGCAATGTCACAGTCCCGCTAAAAATTGCCATTACCAGTAAAAAAAAATATTAAAAAAATGCCATAAATCTATCCCATAGTTTGTAGACGCGCAAACCAATTAATATACGCTTATTGGGATTTTTTTTACCAAAAAGAAGTAGAAGTATACATATCAACCTAAATTGATGAAGAAATTCATTTTTTTACTTTTTCTTTGGATATGTTTTATAGCAGAAAGTAAAAAATATTGTTTTTTTTTTCAAAATTGTCAGTATTTTTTTGTTTATAGTGCAAAAAATAAAAACCGCAGAGGTGATCAAATACCGCCAAAAGAAAGCTCTATTTGTGGGGGAAAAAAGGACATCAATTTTATTTGTGTACAGAGTCGCACGACCGCGCAATTGTCAGTTAAAGCAGTGCCGTATCGCAAAAAATGGCCTGGTCATTAAGAGGGTAAATCCTTCCAGGGCTGAAGTGGTTAAACAATTGCTATTTTTACACAGTACAATATTCTTTTCACTTTTTTTCATTCCTTGCAGCATCTCTGTGCTGCTGATCTTCTGCAGCCTCTTGCTTACACTCCAATTAAGGTTGTGTGAATTTCCACGGATGGTTTCTTAAAAGGTGTGCAAAGTGCATTTGCACAGCCACTTATAATCTTCACTAGGGGAGCAGGTGACAGAGCGACAAAGCAGAAGAGCCCTTTGGACGCAAGGACAGAGCGTTGTCATCCTGTAACAGGAAGTGCCTTCATGGCAGGATCACCAGTGAATATGGAAACCTACAGACGCATAGCTCCCAACTGTCCCTGATTTCGAGGGACTGTCCCTGATTTGGGGCAATGTCCTTCTGTCCCTCATTCCTCCTCATTTGTCCCTCATTTTGGTCTGATCTATATAGTTATATATAAAATGTACTTTTTATCTATCAAAAAGTGTTTCTCAGTGCTAAACCTTTCATCTGATTTCTAAATTGCTGCATTTGTAAATTCCAAAAGCCAATATAAAGGAATAGAAGTGGTAAAAAAAGGACTTGTGGTTTTAACCAATCTTGTTTTTTTGTACAATTCTCCTTTAAGGGGGCGTGGCAAGGGGTGTGTCCTATGCCTGCATACTTTTGCTGATAGGTGCCCCTCGTTCCCATCTCAAAAAGTTGGGAGGTATACAAGACGTACCAATATTGGAAAGGACTTGAATGGCAATGCAATTTACATGTGAAAGATTTTAGTGACTGGGATTGGATCTACGTTAAAAGATTTCTTGTATTTCATACCAAAATCTGTGTCATTGCTCTTCAGGTTCAGATATTTAAAGTGGGAGTAAACTCCCATCTCTGACTTGTACCTTTAGGTACTATAAATACAGTGGCGGACCATCCATTACGGCGCACGGGCGCTGTTCCCCCTATCCATGCGTCCGTCCCCCTGATCTATATTCAGGGTGCCGGACGCATGGATTGTTTTTTTTTTGAAGCACTTTATTAGAGCCAGAGGCTCGAATAGGCTTCAAAAAAAGGGTGAGCTCAGGGTGCAGAGCACTGCCCCCCCGACCCCACCCAGTTGTGTGAGAATAGCAAATGAATATTTTCTGTTCTCACACTGATTCTCCTCCCGGCCAATCAGGAAGCGGGTCGTGAGACCAATCACCACATTGGCTGAAAGGACAGGCGATCCTATTGGATGCCTAGGAGGAGGAGGGAGGAGACGCACGGCGGAAGCCGCCATGATGCAGAGGAGGAGACGCCCATCGCAGCGTTTCCCGCCCGGAACTTGGATGGGGTAAGTGCTGGATGACCGACCATGAGAGGGGGAGGGCGGGGCTGTTTGCCGACCCCCCCCCCAAAAAAAAAAACCACCAGTGGCCACAGTGTAAATATCTTCTAAACGTGCCATGTTTAGGAGGTGTTTACTGTATATGCAGCCGATGACGGCATGCGCCCGAGCCGTAAACGACGGCTTGACCCCGCGCATGCACGGGAGTGACACCATTGTGCATACCTCCCAACATTTAGAGATGGGAATGAGGGACACCTACCAGAAAACGTATGTAGGCATAGGACACGCCTCCTGCCACACCCCCTTAAAAGGAGAATTAACCCCCCAAAAAAAGGCTAATTAAATCCACAAGTGCTTTTTTTTTTTACCACTACTATTCCTTTATATCGGCTTTTAAAATTTACAAATGAGGCAATTTAGAATTTGGATGAAAGGTTTAGCACTGGGAAACACTTTTTGAAAGATAAAAAGTGCATTTTATATACAACTATATAGATCAGACCAAAATGAGGGACAAATGAGGAGGAAAGAGGGACAGAGGGACATTGCTCCAAATCAGGGACAGTTGGGAGCTATGCCATTGTGGCTCCGGCCAATCACACAGCCGGAGTCCGTGGACCCCGAGGGAAGACAGGTGAAGATGGAAGCGGCCTCCAGCTGTGACAGCGCATCGCTGGAATTCTTTGTTTCCAGGTAAGTTTTACATCATGTGCTAGTATGTGATGCATACTAGCACATGATGGCTTTACCTTTCAGGCCAAAAAATAAATAAAATCGCCCCGCGGTTTACTACCGCTTTAACCCTATTACACACACGACTTCAGAAGGGATGCTTCGCTAGAGACCGAACTTATGAGAAACCTGTACGAAGAAAATTAATAATTAATTGTCTTT
Source organism: Lithobates clamitans (assembly GCA_037952925.1). Classification (NCBI taxonomy): domain Eukaryota; kingdom Metazoa; phylum Chordata; class Amphibia; order Anura; family Ranidae; genus Lithobates; species Lithobates clamitans. The sequence goes on along the minus strand of JBBGZY010001891.1, from coordinate 278,482 downwards.
AAAAAATGCTAGTTGCCTGGCTTTTCATTCTTATCCAAAGGCTTCAACGCTTTCTGAGTCAATGACTAAAGAAACAAACGGGCAAGATCAGAGTTCTGGCCTCATGAAATGCGTGCTTGTTCCAGATCTGCGGTTCAGAAAAGTATTGAAACTAAAGGACAGCCAGGCAAAAGGGCATTTTCGGAAGGAGATCGGCAAAGATAGGCGCCGTGCTTTTGCCATGTAAAGATTTCTAAATTAAAAAAGGAGAGTTATAAAGTCTGCCAGAAAATAAAAAAAAGCAGAAGATCTGTGTTTTGGAACGTCATCGCTGAGCAGACGGGGTCCTAAATCCCGGAACCACTTGGTGCAGCATTCAGCCCTGTGTGCCCGCAGCCTGCGCATGCACCGACCTGTCCCTCCCGGGTGCACTGCCAGCTGGACCCCCCGGTGCAAGGGGTCCTTAAAGGGGCATCAGGTAGAAAGGAAGGAAGAGATCAGAGTGCAGTGTAGGGCAGGTGAGAGGCAGTCATATATATATATATATATATATATATATATATATATATTTATATATATATATATATATATATATATATATATAGTACAAAGCATAATCAGTAACATTGTATCTCAGAGCAGCAATGAGAATGTCATTTAATGACCTGTCACCAGAGCCAGTGTGGACTTCAATCTGCTGGAGGCAGCCATGATTCCCTGCCAATGACCTCCACCATAGAGAAGGGAGGATAGACTGGCTGACACGATGGAGAAGGGAGGATAGACTGTCCAACACTATAGAGTAGAGAGGATAGACATTCTGACACCATAGAGAGGAAAAAAAAAGATAGATAGTCTTTCGGTTGCAGTTCTGAGATAATGAACAGGGAGCAATCCTTGTAAAACAAGGAGAGAAATGTCCCTCCTGCCTTTATTCCAGCACAGCTGTCTTTAACCACTTAAGGACTGAGCCTCTTTTTTGAGATGTGTTGTTTAAAAGTTAACCACTTCAGCCCCGGAAGAATGTACCCCCCTCTTCCTGACCAGAGCACTTTTTTTGCGATTCGGCACTGCGTCGCTTTAACTGACAATTGCGCGGTCGTGCCACGTTGCACCCAAACTAAATTGATGTCCTTTTTTTCCCCCACAAATAGAGCTTTCTTTTGGTGGTATTTGATCGCCTCTGCGGTTTTTATTTTTTGCGCTATAAACAAAAAAAGAGCGACAATTTTGAAAAAAAAAAACAAAAACGCATTATTTTTTACTTTTTGCTTTAATAAATATCCCCCAAAAATATTTAAAAAAACAATTTTTTTCCCTCAGTTTTGGTCGATACGTATTCTACATATTTTTGGTAAAAAAAAAATCGCAATAAGCGTATATTGATCGGTTTTCCGCAAAAGTTATAGCGTTTACAAAATAGGGGATAGTTTTATGGCATTTTTATTAATATTTTTTTTTTTAAATGGCGGCGATCAGCGATTTTTATTGCGACTGCGACATTATGGCGGACACATCGGACATTTTTGACACATTTTTGGGACCGTTGTCATTTATACAGCGATCAGTGCTATACAAATGCACTGATTCCTGTGTAAATGACACTGGCAGTGAAGGGGTTAACCACTAGGTGGCGGGGAGGGGTTAATTGTGTCCTAGGGGAGTGTTTCTAACTGTGGGGGGGAGGGGCTGTGTGTGGCACGTCATTGATCTCTGCTCCAATGACAGGTAGCTATGATCAGTGACAGTGTCACTAGGCAGAACGGGGAGATACTTGTTTACATTAGCATGCCCCCGTTCTTCCTCCCCGTGAGGCGATTGCGGGTATCCCCGCGGCGATCGAGTCTGCGGGACCCGACTCACGGAGCTTGCCGCTGGCGCACCCGCTGGCCACCTCCTAAAGGGCAACGTACAGGTACGTGATTCTGCCTGTACGTGCCCTTCTGCCGACGTATATTGTCGTGAGGCGGTCGGCAAGCGGTTAAAAACTTTTTTTCTTTTTGATAGAAAATTACTTAGAACCCCCAAACATTATACATTTTTTTTTCTAACACCCTAGAGAATAAAATGGCGGTCGTTGCAATACTTTCTGTCACACCGTATTTGCGCAACGGTATTACAAGCGCACTTTTTTTGGGGAAAAAAAATACACTTTTTTGAATTAAAAAATAAGTTAGCCCAATTTTTTTTTTTTATTGTGAAAGATAATGTTACACCGAGTAAATCGATACCCAACACGTCACGCTTCAAAATTGCGCCCGCTCGTGGAATGGCGACAAACGTTTACCCTTAAAAATCTCCATGGGCGACGTTTCAAAAATTCTACAGGTTGCCTGTTTTGAGTCACAGAGGAGGTCTAGGGCACAAACAGAGCTTTCTTTTGGTGGTATTTGATCACCTCTGCGTTTTCTTTTTTTTTTTTTTGCGCTATAAACAAAAAAATAAGACCGACAATTTTGAAAAAAAACAATATTTTTTTACTTTTTGCTATCATAAATATCCCAAAATTTAAAAAACACATTTTTTCCTCAGTTTAGGCCGATACGTATTCTTCTACATATTTTTGGTAAACAAAAAAAATCGCAATACGCGTATATTGATTGGTTTGCGCAAAAGTTATCGCGTCTACAAAATAGGGGATAGATTTATGGCATTTGTATTATTTTTTTATTTTTTACTAGTAATGGCGGCGATCTGTGATTTTTACCGGGACTGCGACATTACGGCAGACAGATCCGACACTTTTTTTTTTGGGACCAGTGACATTTATACAGCAATCAGAGCTAAAAAATAGACACTGATCAATGTATAAATGTCACTGGCAGGGAAGGGGTTAACAGTAGGGGGCGATCAAGGGGTTAAATGTGCTCCCTCACTGTGTTCTAACTGTAGGGGGATGAGACTGCCTGGGGGAGGAGACCGATCGTTGTCCCTAATGTACTAGGACAGTGATGGCGAACCTTGGCACCCCAGATGTTTTGGAACTACATTTCCCATGATGCTCCTGCACTTTGCAGTGTAGTGGAGCATCATGGGAAATGTAGTTCCAAAACATCTGGGGGTGCCAAGGTTCGCCATCACTGTACTAGGAACACACGATCTGTCTCCTCTCCTCTGCCAGAACGTGGATGTACACACACACACCCCCCCGTTCTGGCTCTGTCAGGAGCGACCGCGGACATCGGCTCCTCAGTGACGCGGCCGGCGCGCGCATGCTTCCTAATCCTATACCCCTTAAAGCAGGCCGACGCACAGCTACGACGGCTCGCTCAGGGGAGTCAACCTGATGCAATATTACTGCGGCGGCTGGTCGGGAACCAGTTAATCGTTTGCCTGCCGGGGCAATCACTTTAATACTTCAGCTGTCAACAGGATTCCCCCACTGACAGCTGAATAAGTCATTGATTGTTAGGGACGCGGTCGCCATGCTCCCTAACAACCAAGCTTTTTTTTTTTTTTTTTCTTCTTTTTTTCATTTCAGCTGTTAGTGGGGGAATCCCTCTGATAGCATCACACAGTTGCTGCAGATTTGTTGGCTGCACATCCATGATGCCAATCTCCCATTCCACCACATCCCAAAGGTTCCTCTATTGGATGAGATGTGGTGAGTGTGGAGGCCATTGGAGTCCAGGGACCTCATTGTCCAGTGATGAGATGATTGGAGCTTTGTGACATGGTGCATTATCCTGCTGGAAGGAGCCATCAGAAGATGGGGACACTGTAGTCATAAAGGGATGGACATGGTCAGCAACAATACTCAGGTAGGTCGTAGTGTTTAAACAATGCCCAATTGGTACTAAGGGGACCAAAGTGTGCCAAGAAAATATCCCCCCCCACCATTACACCCCCACCACCAGCCTGAACCATTGATACCAGGCAGGATGGATCCATGCTTTCATGTTCAAATTCCCCCACCATCTGAATGTCGCAACTGAAATGGAGACTCATCAGACCAGGCAACGTTTTTTTCCAATCTTTTATTGTCCAATTTTGGTGATCCTGTGCGAATTGTAGACTCAGTTTCCTGTTCTTAGCTGACAGGATTGGCACCCGGTGTGGTCTTCTGCTGCTGTAGCCCATCCGTTTCAAGGTTCCAGGTGTTGTGCGTTCAGAGGTGGTATTCTGCATAGCTTGGTTGTAACGAGTGGTTATTTGAGTGACTGTTGCCTTTATATCATCTCAAACCAGTCTGCCCATTCTCCTCTGACATCAACAAGGCCTTCTCCTCCACACAACTGCCGCTCACTGGATATTTTCTCTTTTTCGGACCATTCTCCGTAAACCCGAGAGATGGTTGTGTGTGAAAATCCGCAGTTTTCGAAATACTCAGACCAGCCTGTATGGCAAACAACCAGGCCACGTTCAAAGTCACTTATATCCCCTTTCTGATGCTCGGTTTGGACTTCAGCAAGTCGCCTTCACCACATCTAGATGCATTGAGTTGCTGCCATGTGATTGGCTGATTAGCGAGTATTGTTGGGTCAGTCTCGGTGTGCTTTGTGTATTTCATCCAGATCTGTGCAGTAATCCAGTGTTAGACTTTTCTTTCCTATTAAAAAAAAAAAAAGACTGATCACTGCTGCTCTCTCTCCTTGTGCAGGGTGACTGGTCTTGTCTCCGCCCACTCCTGTAGTTTTCTATAGAAAGCCTGCAGTAGGTGGGGCCTACCGGCCCATCCCACCACTCTTTCTACACAGGTTATGTACAGCACAGTGATCACGGAACAGCTATTTTTTACAAGGTAATATCTGGGTTTGCAGAGGCATTTGTTTATATCATTTGCGGCTATTGGGACATATATTTGAATTCAAATATTTTCGTTCTTTTTTTGCGTAGAGATCAACTTTAAAGGTTCTTCTTTAACCACAAGTCAACTTTAACACATCGATCATTGCAACATCATATACAGGGGATGTAAAAAGTCTACACCCCCCCCCGTTTAAAGGTCAGGTTTCTGTGATGTAAAAAAACGAGACAAAGATAAATCATTTCAGAACCTTTTCCACCTTCAATGTGACCCATAAACTGTACAACTCAGTTGAACAACAAACTGAAATCTTTTAGGTGGAGGGAAGTAAAAAATAAAATAATACGGTTGCATAAGTCTGCACACCCCTTACACTAATACTTTGTTGCAGCACCTTTTGATTTTACTCCAGCACTCAGTCTTTTTTTGTATGAGTTTATCAGCCTGGCACATCTTGGCAATATTTGCCCGCTCTTCTTTGCAAAAACACTCCAGATCTGTGCACAGCCCTCTTCAGATCACCCCACCGATTTTCAACGGGATTCAGGTCTGGGCCCTGGCTGGGCCATTCCAAAACTTTCATCTTCTTCTGGTGAAGCCATTCCTTTGTTGATTTGGATGTATGCTTTGGGTCGTTGTCATGCTGAAAGATGAAGTTCCTCTTCATGTTCAGCTTTCTAGCAGAAGCCTGAAGGTTTTGTGCCAATATTGACTGGTATTTGGAACTGGTCATAATTCCCTCTACCTTGACTAAGGCCTCTGTTCCAGCTAAAGAAAAACAGCCCCAAAGCATGATGCTCCCACCACCATACTTCACGGTGGGTATGGTGTTCTTTTGGTGATGTGCAGTGTTGTTTTTGAGCCAAACATATCTTTTGGAATTATGGCCAAAAAGTTCAAGCTTGGTTTCATCAGACCAGAACACATTTCCCACATGCTTTTTGGGAGACTTCAGATGTGTTTTGTAAAATTTAGCTGGGCTTGGTTGTTTTTCTTGGTATGAAAAGGCTTGCCACTCTACCCCATACCCCAGACATATGAAGAATACGGGAGATTGTTGTCACATGGACCACACAGCCAGTACTTGCCAGATATTCCTGTAGCACCTTTATTGTTGCTCTAGGCCTTTTGGTAGACTCCCTGACCAGTTTTCTTCTGGGCTTTTCATCAATTTTGGAGGGACGTCCTGTTCTTGGTGATGTCACTGTTGTGCCATATTTTCTCCACTTGATGATGATTGTCTTCACTGTGTTCCATGGTATATCTAATGCCGTGTACACACGAGCGGACTGTCCGGCATACTTGGTCCAGCGGACCAGAGTCCGCCGCACAATCCGACCGTGTGTAGGCTCCGGCGGACTTGTTTTTCCCAAAAGTCCGCCATACCATGCATGCTTCAAATCTTAGTCCGCTGGACACAGTTCCTGATGGAAAGTCCGTTCATCTGTATGCTGGTCCGACGAACCAGATACGACGCAAGGGCAGGGTACTGCATCTCGCGCTCGCTGCAATAGGAAAAACAAATTTTCCTATTACGGCAAGCGTGGGGCATCCCAGGCCCTTAGGTATGGCATGGATTTTAAGGGGAACCCCCAACGCAGAAAAATCGGCGTGGGGTCCCCCCCCAAAATCAATACCAGACCCTTATCCGAGCACGCAGCCCGGCCGGTCAGGAAAGGGGGTGGGGACGAGCGAGCGCCCCCCCCCTCCTTAACCGTACCAGGCCGCATGCCCTCAACATGGGGGGGGTGGGTGCTTTGAGGGAGGGGGGGCGCCCTGCAGGGCCCCCCCACCCCAAAGCACCTTGTTCCCATGTTGATGAGGACAAGGGCCTCTTCCCGACAACCCTGGCCGTTGGTTGTCGGGGTCTGCGGGCGGGGGGCTTATCGGAATCCAGGAGCCCCCTATAATAAGAGGGCCCCCAGATCCCGGCCTCCCACCCTATGTGAATGAGTATGGGGTACATGGTACCCCTACCCATTCATCTAGGGAAAAAGTGTCAATAATAAAACACACTACACAGGTTTTTGAAGTAATTTATTAGACAGCTCCGGGGGGGGGTCTTCTTCCGGCTTCGGGGATCTTCTTCCGACTTCGGGGGTCCCTCCGGTTCCTCTTCTCCCGGCGTCCGGTTGGTTCTTCTCCGCTCCCTCTGGCCTCTTCTCCCGGTGTTCCAGTTCTTCTGCCGGCTCCTCTGCTGTCTTCATGCCGCTCTTTTGCCAGCGGAGGTCCAGACTTCTGGCCTGTGGCTTCTGGGCTTCTTGTCTTCTTCCCATGTTGACACGATGCTTTCTCCGGCTGGAATGGTCTCTGAGAGCTCCGATGTGACTTATATAGGCGGAGACCCCGCCCCCTTATGCCGTCACAGTCCCTGGGCATGCTGGGACTGTGACGGCATAAGGGGGCGTGGTCACCGTTGTACCCCATACTCATTCACATAGGGTGGGGGGCCGGGATCTGGGGGCCCTCTTATTACAGGGGGCTCCCGGTTTCCGATAAGCCCCCCCGCCTGCAGACCCCGACAACCAACGGCCAGGGTTGTCGGGAAGAGGCGCTTGTCCTCATCAACATGGGGACAAGGTGCTTTGGGGTGGGGGGGCCCCACAGGGCGCCCCCCCTCCCTCAAAGCACCCCCCCATGTTGAGGGCATGCGGCCTGGTACGGTTAAGGAGGGGGTGCTCGCTCATCCCCACCCCCTTTCCTGACCAGCCGGGCTGCGTGCTCGGATCGGGGTCTGGTATGGATTTTGGGGGGGACCCCACGCCGATTTTTTTCGATGTGGGGGTTCCCCTTAAAATCCATGCCAGACCTAAGGGCCTGGTATGCCCCACGACGGGGCTAGCAAGGTGTCAATGTCACCGATAAAAGCGGCAAGATTCACTTCCTTTTCCAGTCCCGTCGTACCCGAGTCACGTTCAAAATGAACGGACTTGTCCGTGTGTGGGCAAGTCCGTTCATTCTGAAAGTCCGCCGTTACTGCGGCGAAAGTCCTTCGGAAAGATGGGCAGACCTAGCCTGCCGGAAAGTCCGGTCGTGTGTAGGCAAGTCCGTCCATTCAGAAAGTCCGCCGGTAGTCCCCCGGAAAGTCCGGCGGGAAGAACGTCAGATCAAGTATGCCGGAAAGTCCGCTCGTGTGTACGTGGCATAAGGCCTTGGAAATTATTTTGTACCCTTCTGCTGACTGATACCTTTTAACATTGAGATCCCTCTGACGTTTTGGAAGCTCTCTGCAGACTATGGCTTTTGCTGTAGGATGTGGTTAAGGAAACGTCAGGAAAGACCTACTACATAGTAGGTGAGGTTGAAAAAAGACACAGGTCCATCAAGTCCAACCTATGTGTGTGATTCTATGACAGTATTACATTGTATATCCCTGTATCCCTGTACAGGTGCTAATAGGTTCTTGAAACTATTGATGCTCCCCGCTGAGACCACCGCCTGTGGAAGGGAATTCCACATCCTTGCCGCTAAACAGCTGACCTTTATTTAATGTTATTCGGAGGCACTTTAAGCCTAGGTTGACACACCTGTATTCTCAGACATCGCATGTGATTTGCACCCACACAGCTGTCGCAGTCGCAATCACGTGCGATGTGAGTTCAGCCATACAGTTGTATGGCTGAACTCGCATTAAATTTGCAGAAAGAAAAAGTGCAGGGAATTTTTTTCCCCCCGTACTAAAATTGGGTCGCATGGGTGTTCTCACCTATGCGATCCGATTCCTGTGCGAGTTCACAGTTGGCACTGCGATCTCTGAACCGATCTTCGGGTGTCATTAACTATGTATTGACACCCGCAGCAGGTGGCAGACGGCAGTGTGAATGTGAACTGCCTGCGGGAGAGATGCGGTAATCAGCGATGTAATCACGCATCGTACAAGTGTGAACCTGGGCTCAATGATGTCAGGTGTGTACTGACTCCTATTCAACATGAGTTTGAATGTGATTGCTTAATTCTGAACACGGCTACATCCCTAGTTATAGGAGGGTGTGCACCAGTGGCGGCTGGTGCTCAAAATGTGGGGGAGCGTAAACAAACTGAAAAAAAAAGAAAAACACCATTTGCAGCCTCACTGTGCCCATCAAATGCAACCTCACTACTCTGCCCCCCCCCCTCCCCACTGTCTGACCGCCACCTACCCCATCTTGGTAGCGGGTGACGGCGGCGAGCTGTGGGACGGGCAGCGGGTCAGGCGGCGGCTCCTGTGTCCTCCATGCTTCCAGTGTGTCTCTTCTTCCCTTCTGCCAGGCATCCAATAGGATCACCCGTGCCTTCAGCCAATCAGGTGACCGGTATTACACCCGCGCTTCCTGATTGGCGGTTCAGTGTTTGAAAAGCAAATATTCTTTTGCTTTTCTAACACACCTGGGTGCGCTCGTAGCGCAATGTTCTGCGTCACGAGTCCACCTTTTTTAAAGCCTAATCAGGTACTTAGAAAAACAAAATAAAAAACACTCCCACCGCTGTAATTCAGACGCCCAAAAAGGGTCCGGACGGCTGAATAGGGGGTGGCCATGGATAGATTCATGCAATGCATGACACAGTTCTAAAATACAGTAACAATAGAGAGCGAACAATAGAGCGGACAATAGAGAGTGAACATAAGAGAGAACAATAGAGAGAGAAAAAAAATAAAACGACAACTATTTATGGCTTTTTTTTTTGCACTCTTATATAAACTGTAACTGTAAATGTTCCAGATTAGGGTCTCTCAAAATGTGATGGCCATCTCATCTTTCGAGACCCTGTGTACGTGTGCCTAGGACTGTGTAGTGCCGTACCCTATGCTAATACTCCACTAGTGTGTGGTAGCGTTTGAAACATTCACCAATGCAGAGACCAGGTTGGCCAGGACAGGAGGGACAATAAAAGCGTGTTTCACAAATAAATTTGCGTTTTCTGCACACACTTCTTTGGGGTGTTCTTTGGGTATGGATTCCAGGGAGGACATATGGAAAATGCCTCTCATGCAGCCGGCTCACTGCATTTACAATGTGAAGTTGGGGCACAGCCCCGTCTGGAAACAGGAGAGCTGTGATGATCTCTTCCTGGAATTTTAGGAAGGATCCAGTCCGTCCTGAAGCTTTGTATAGCACATAAGCGTTCAGCCAATTGGAATAAATATAGACCCTTTTTTGTACCAGCGTCTGGCCTTACGGCAATTGGGTACGACGCCAACATCTGGTCGTTGAGGTCCACCCCTCCCATATTAAGGTTGTATTTGTGGGCACAGAGGGGTTTCTCCACAACAACAGTCACCATCGGATCGACTGTCGTATCTGTGGGAGGACAGAACGAAAACATTCCGATTATCCCTCCACTTCACTGCGAGCAAATGATTACTTCTCAAGCAAGCTCTCTCCCCCCATCTAAGTTGGGACTCTACAAGCCATTGGGGGAAGCCCCGGCGAGTACGATCACACGGTGCCACATGCGCCAATTCCACAATCAAAAAGGTGACTAAAAAGTGGCATGCTCATGTAATAATTGTCCACATACAAGCGGTACCCCTTTCCGAATAAGGGTGACACCAAGTCCCGCACAATCTTACCAGTGCTCCCTATGTAGTCTGGGCAGTTCTCTGGCTCCACGTGACTATTTCTTCCCTCGTAAACCATAAAACTATATGTATAGCCTGTGGCCCTGTCACAGAGCTTATACACCTTGACCTCATATCTGGTACGCTTGCTGGCAAGATACTGTTTGATAGACTAGCAGCCAGAAAATTTAATCAGGGACTCAACGCAGACAACTTGATTGGGAATAAACAAGGCTGCAAACTGTTGGTTGAAGTGGTTTACGAGGGGCTGAATTTTGTAGATAATCAAATCCAGGGTCACCCCAAGGACGACAGAGTTCATTGTCGTTGAAGTGCATAAATCGCAAGATCTGCTCGCATAGCGTCCTGGTCATGGAGGCAGAGAACACGGGCATATGGTGAATTGGATCCATGTTCACTTTTTTTTAGTTATGCCCATGTTGAGGGATAGGCTCAGGAAAGTCTTAAATTCGGAAAACGTACTATGTTTCCAATCTCTGGCAAGGGAGGACTGGGGATTAGCGGCGATTGACCAGCATACAAATTGCTTTGGTCCACAATAGATCTATAGAGATCTTCTGTGAAAAACAACAAATAAAATTCAAGTGACGTAAAATCAACTGTTTCCACCTGAATTCCGGGTTGGCCAGTGAATGGGGGAAGTACGGGTGCTGCAGAAGTGGGGGGCTCCCAATTAGGCTTGGCAAATGCAGCGGAAAGGGCACTATGGGCTTGATGGGCCTGTGTTCTTCTTGGTGGCTGTGGGACAATACTTGTGGCTTGCCACCACACCAGCTTGAACTGCACTTATGGGACTCGCCCTGTCACCAAGTGTTACTGCAGTGCTGGATGTACAACCAGGATGTACCGTATATACTCGAGTATAAGTCGTTCCGAGTATAAGTCGAGGCCCTAATTTACCACAAAAAAATGTGAAAAACTTATTGACCCGAGTATAAGACGAGGGTGAGAAATGCACAGCTACTGTAAGTGGAAAAGAGGGTCAACAGTGCCCATTTGCAGCCATAGGTCCCCTGAACTTCAAACTCGGTAGTTAAGGGTTCCTAGATAGCCCTTAGCTGCAGCCAAAATTTGGGGTCTCTGAACCCAAAGGGTCCCGAAATGACATTGCTGCAGATAGACACAGTTGACCGAATTTGGGGCCCCGTATCTCGGGGCCTCTTAGTGCTAAGAACCCCAAATTTGGTGTGCAAACCCAGTGGAACTAGCACCATAAAATTTCCAAAGCTGGGGTTTCTATCACCAAGTAGCCCCGAGATACAGGGCCCCAAAAATCAGTTCAGAAAATGTCAAGCACTTTTCTGCAGCAGAGAATGACATTTTCCAAACCAGTTTTGGGGCCCCACATCTCAGGGCCACTTGGTGCTAGGAACCCCAGCTTTGGATATGTTATGATACCTGTTCCACTGGGTTTGCACACCAAATTTGGGGTTCCTAGTTCCAAGTGGCCCTGAGATATGAGGCCACAAATTTGGTTCAGAAAATGTCAAGCACTTTTCTGCAGCAGAGAATGACATTTTCCGAACCAATTTTGGGGCCCCGTATCTCGGGGCCACTTAGTGCTAGGAACTTCAGCTTTGGATATGTTGTGGTACCAGGTCCACTTGGTTTGCATACCAAATTTGGGGTTTCTAGCACCAAGTGGCCCTGAGATACGGGGCACCAAAGTCGGTTCGGAAAATGGAATTTTTTGCTGCAGAAAAGTGCTTGACTCGAGTATAAGTCGAGGGGGGCACTTTCAGCACAAAAAAATGTGCTGAAAAATTCGACTTATACTCGAGTATATACGGTACTAGGCCACTGGTGCTTGCCAGTTCACCAGAAGGATTGATGAGCGGCACTAGTACTGGCTCTCTGCTCCATACGAGAGCCCTGCGGTTCTTGCACCTCAACAGCAGCAGAACAGGGTCAGGTACGCCTGACCTTGGCAGGGACCACAACTCCGTCGTCAGAGTTATCTGTCAGGCTCAGAAACGTGTAGGCCTCTTCACTAGTGTACCTCCAATTGGACATTGTGGCCTCTAAATTTACTGGTACAACTAGTGAGACTCAAAGGAAAAAAAGAGCACCCAACTGTCAGCGACTGCTTCAAACGCTACAAAAAAAATTTAAAAACTCTTATGCCGCGTACACACAGTCGGACTTTTCGTCTACAAAAGTCCGACGGACGCCGGCGGACTAAAGCTGGCTTACAATCCGATCGTGTGTGGGCTTCCCCGGACTTTTCCAGCCTCAAATCTGACGGACTTTAGATTTGAAACATGCTTCAAATCTTTACGTCGGAACTACGCCGGACCCAGAAATCCGCTCATCTGTGTGCTAGTCCGACGGACAAAAACCCACGCTAGGGCAGCTATTGGCTACTGGCTATCAACTTCCTTATTTTAGTCCGGTGTACGTCATCACGTACGAATCCGTCGGACTTTTGTGTGATCGTATGTAGGCAAGTCCGTTCGTAAGAAAGTCTGCCGCAAGTCCGCCAAAAGTCTGACAAAAGTCCGTCGAAAAGGCTGTAGCCGAAAAGTCCGACCGTGTGTACGCGGCATTAGAGTTCGCAGGGATTAGGCCTGACTCTGCAGTTATGTGTTTTGTAAGTGACAGTAATCGATTGATACTGCACTTGGGTGGGCTTGGGTGGAGGATCTAAACGCAGGTGCTAGCAGGTATCTGGGCTGATCCCCCTAAAGCTGTGTTTTTGGGAACGCTAGTATAGATCTGATCAAGTATATTGATCCATTTACACTATACTACTAAGGGAGATGTATGGTGCGTGCGTGGGTGTTAGCGCTACTGGCAGCCTGGGGCTGACGCAGACCCTGACTGACGCTAAAACCTGATATCACCCACCGGGTGAACAGGGGGTTAAACCTTTTTACAGCAATATATGGTGGGTACCCTGACGCTATAAAAGCCTGACGGTGACAGTAACTTGCTAACTACACACTGACAGGGGGTGATCAAGGGGCTAAACCTTTATTAGGGGGGTCCCTAGACTGATCTGGGCCTAAGACTAAGTATCCTAGCTCTGATTAGTGTCACAAATGACGCCAGTACAGTGGTCAAAGAAAAATATGAAAACTGCACTAGGTGACACTGTGACAGGGAGTGAAGGGGGTTAACTCGGGGGGTGAAAAGTGTGTACTGTGTCAGTGTAGTGTTGGTGCAACTCACGTTTAGATGTCTTCTCTCCTCTCTCTGGAACGGAAAAGAATTCCAGAGAGGGAGATGACATCACTTCCCCTGCCTGTGTTTACACTTACAGGCAGGGGACAGTCTCCCATTCGTCAGAACCGATCACCAGGTCCAGGCCAGTAATCATTGGCATGGACACGGAAGCGAATCCGATCGCCGTGGGTGCGGGCCCGACCTACAGCTACGATGCCTCGCCCAGGAGAGCCAACCTGCCACACTAACTGTGGCGGCTGGTCCTGAACTGGTTAAAGGTGGAAAAAGTTCTGAAATGATTTATCTTTATCTCATTTTTTTTTTTACAGCACAGAAAACTGATATTTTAAAGAGTGGTGTGCAGACTTTTTATATCTATTGTAGATAACCACGACACTACCTGCCTGGAGTTTGCATGTTCTCCCTGTGCCTGCGTGGGTTTCCTCCCACACTCCAAAGACATGCTGGTAGGTTCATTGGATCCTGTCTAAATTGTCCCTAGTATGCATAATTGTGAGTTAGGGACCTTAGATTGTAAGCTCCTTGAGGATAGGGACTGATGTGAATGTACAATGTATATGTAAAGCGCTGTATAAATTAACGGTGCTATATAAGTACCTGAAATAAATAAAACCAGCAGCACCAAGAGTAGAAAAAGACACAAAAAAAGGGACTGAAGCCATTTTCATTCTTTTTATTCAATTTTCTGTCCTAGTTACTTAAAAAACAAAACCAAAGGAGAAAATCCTCCAAAGAACCAACATTAAAAGCTTCCAGCAGCCCATGGAAAGCACTTGGATACAAAGAGATAGCTTGTGCATACAGCTGCAATGTCACTGCATGTGAGCCAGGAGGCGCCACCTCTTCATATGACATGAAAGTTCTGTTACCTTTCAGAACAAAGGACATTGACAAAAAAATATACATATAAAAAATAAAAAACAGAAAGAAAACAGGTTACACTGTAACGGGTGTTCAGACACTAGCTTCTAGTGCATTCCCTTACTGTTTACAACAGTAGCACAATTCCTTTCAGCTGCTGCTGAACTACAAATCTCAGCAAGCTTTAATGTGACTTAAAAGTGCCTCTACAGCTGAATGGGCATAAGGTTTCCATGTCTGGTAAAGACACTTGTTACATATATATGCATTATATCACCCCTCCCATCACCTCTAATCCAGTGTTTCTCAACTCCAGTCCTCAAGGCGCCCCAACAGGTCATGTTTTCAGGCTCTCCATTATTTTGCACAGGTGATTTGATCAGTTTCACTGCCTTAGTAATTACCACAGCTGTTTGATCTGAGGGAAATCCTGAAAACATGACCTGTTGGGGCGCCTTGAGGACTGGAGTTGAGAAACACTGCTCTAATCCCATACAGAACACAGCAGTTGTGGGACAATTATTCAGTTTGGTGTCCCTAAGGCTGTCTGACCCTTAAACATAATGAACATTTTCTGCTCTTTATCACTTTGTAAACTAGAAAAAGAAAGGAAGACACACCAATGAAATATTTTATTAGTGCCCAAGTGAACTTTCAGTTTAAATCAGCTAAATACATTGCAGGTGCAAGGTGTGCAAAATCTTGCACTCTTTCCTATTTAGAAAACAGCTACAGCGCGAGTAGAAAAGCCTGTCCCCCTGCCAGCATGCTGCAGAGAAGGGCCCTTGATCTCTGTGGGGAAGCAGAGCTCTCTAATCAGCAGGGAGTGTGAGCTTTGCCATAGGACGGACTCAGCAGGGAATGTTTCAGACTTCTGCAGTGAGACCACTGCTTCCAAAGAGAGAGAGCAAGGGTACTGCTCTACAGCATGCTGGTAAAAGACAGGCTTTTCTGCTCAGGTTGTAGCCGCTTTACACACAAAAAAAAAAACTAAGATTTTACACATTTGCTTTGATGCACCTGGAATATACTTACCAGATTTAAACTAAGTTCAATTAAGCTTTAAAGGAAACCTGTATTATGCAATGTACGGGGGTGTATTGCTGACTGCTTCTTAAAAATACGATTTGCCTGGCCGTCTCTTTCTTCTTTCACCAGGAAATTAAAGGGCTCAGGAGTGTTAAAGGGCAACAACAGTTACATTGTGTATTTTATTTTTTAAGATTTTAATAACAGGGCGGCCAATTTTTCCCCATAGCTCAAATTATTATTATACAGGATTTATATAGCGCCAACAGTTTGCACAGCGCTTTACAAATCTTGATTTTCTTCCTTATATTGGCAACATGTCTCCTACAACATACAGTTGAACCTCAGATTTTTGAGCATAGTCCATTCCTGGAGTATGCTCTTAATCCAAAGTACTCGCATATCAAAGCGAGTTTTCCCATTGAAGTCAATGGAAACTAAAGTAATTTGTTCCGCATTGACTTCAATGGGATGCAATACCGCATGCGGGCAGAGGCGGGGGGGCACAGGAGAGCCTCGGAAAGGGCTGGAAAGGCCCGAGGACACGTCGGCTGACCTCGGCAAATGTCGGAAAGGCTCGGAAACGGAGTATTTCCGTGTCTTTCCAAGCATTGCCGAACGGCGGTGAACGGCTGCGATCGTCGCTGTTCGCCTCCGGCGCCCCCCGCACGTCAGGCCAAGCGGTACTGCAGGCCCTATTAGGTTGAATTCTGCTTGTCTTGCGAGACAACACTTGCAAACAGAGTCAGATTTTTTTTTTTAAAAGTTGCTCGCAAACCAAAACACTCTCAAACCAAGTTACTCTTAAACCGAGGTTCCACTGTACTGGTATATTCCGCTTTCTACATGTGCCCTCCTGTGCCTTGCATATCCGCCGCAAAGAAGTTTTTTTTTTTTGTTTAAATGCCTCCAACAAAGAAGTAATAATATACTCACCCTTCCCCACCTGTAGTGCCTAGTAAGGTTGACATCAACCTCCTTCCAGCGAGACGTGGGAATTTAGAGTTCCGCAAACCTGGTCGAGAAGACATCCCCAGCACAGTGTTGGAAGATTTGGAGTAGCATTCACTGGGGCCTTGTGAAACCCTGGAGTGGCATTCCCTATAACAGTGATGGTGAACCTTGGCACCCCAGATGTTTTGGAACTACATTTCCCATAGTGCTCATGCATTCTGCAGTGTAGTTGAGCGTCATGGGAAATGTAGTTCCA
The DNA here is from genome assembly GCA_037952925.1 of Lithobates clamitans. Lineage (NCBI taxonomy): Eukaryota > Metazoa > Chordata > Amphibia > Anura > Ranidae > Lithobates > Lithobates clamitans. Next base: position 261,910 of record JBBGZY010001891.1, on the reverse strand, counting down.
AAACATCTGGGGTGCCAAGGTTCACCATTACTGCCCTATAACCTCACTGGATCTTGGAGTAGCATTTCCTAAGACCTCATCTAAGCTTGGCGTAAAAGTCCCTTGGACCCTCTTTGCCCATGCGGTAGCAAGCTCTGGGACCTCAGCAGACTTTGAGCCCTGGTTCAATTGCACCCGTCCTAATCAGTGCGGCGCCGCATTGATTCCCAAAAGTAGTTTCTGTACTGCTTTTGCCGATTTGGGGGTGCGAATACCATTGACATCTGTGCAGAAACCCACACAGATGTCTCTGAAATCGCCCCCGAAGTCGGGACTGACATACGGGAATGAAATTGTGAGAGTTCAAATGAACTCGCAATTTCATTTCCGCAGTCAGTGTGAACCAGGGCTAAAGTAGCATTCCCTGGAGCCTCCTCGGACCTTCGAGTGACATTTCCTAGGACCTTGTAGTAGCATTCCCTTGGACCTCACCAGACCTTGGAGAAGCATTCCCTTGGACCTTATAGCAGTATACCTAGGATCTCTTTGGAGTAAAATTCCCCTAGGACTTTGTAGTATCGTCCCCTAGGACCTTGTCAGAGTCTGGGGTAGCATTCCCAAGAACTTTGTCAGATCCTCGAGTAGGATTACTTGGGACCCCCTGACCATGGAGTAACAATCCCTAGGACCTCGTCAGACCTAGGAGTAGCATTCCCTGGGGCCTCGCGAGACTCAGGGGTAGCATTCCTTGGGGCATTGTTGGACCTACAATTAACATTTCCTAGGACCTTGCCGTAGCATTCCCTGGGAACTCACCAGTTCTTGGAGAAGCATTCTCTTGGACCAGAGTAGCATTCCCTGGGACCTCACCAGCCCGTTGAAAAGCATTGCCTTGGACATTATACTAGTATACCTAGGATCTCCTTGGATTTTGGAGTAAGATTCCCCTAGGACTTTTTAGTAGCATCCCCTAGGACCCTGTCAGACCTTGGAGTAGCATTTCCTGGGACCCCCTCGGACCATGGAATAGCATTCCCTATGACAATGAACTAGCAATCCCTGGGACCTCATCAGACCCGGCAGTAGCATTCCCTAGGACAGTGGTTCTCAACCCTCTAGTGCCGTGACCCCTTGATACAAATTTCCCAAGTTGTGGGGACCCCTAACAGTAAAAAATTTTTCGTAGCATGGGTTGTCAGCACCCAAGGCAAGACAAGTAATTTGCTCCCCTAACACGGACATTTAGCGTTCCCAGAGTCCCTTCCACTCGCACAGTATTAAAACCCCTTATGGTACATTTTAGGATGTACCACTCTCTTTGTTCTCCTTTCTTTCCCTTTTATCTCTCTCTATCCTAATTTAGTGTTTTCTGCCCCAATCCCTCTCTCTAGAAGTCTTTCTTGTTCTCTTATTCTTTCTCTCCCTTTTTCTTTGTTCCTCCTCCCTTTTACTCTCCCTTCCACGTATTCTCTATTTTTATTCCTTCTCTTATTTCTTGGTGGGGAGTGGGGGGAATGAGATGAGTGGCAGTGCTGGCGGAGAATTGGGATGAGTGGCAGTGCTGGCAGGGACTTCTGATCTGCCAACTTAGGTGCTCTTGATCAAGGTCATCTGCTGATCTGAGAACTGTAGTGGGGAGTTGTAATGGCAACTATAATCACAGGTAGTGTTACTCACTGTGTCCCGGGATTCACTGTGTCTCCGACTTTGCGGTGTCTCGTAGCAGTGACACCTTTGCTGAAATCAGGAGATAGGGTCTCCTTCAGCCCCTCCCACTTCACATTCCTCACCAGTCAGCTGACCTCTAGTCTGCCCCCCAGCTATGCTGTGAACTGAATAGGTGGCTGTGAAGAGGCTGAGTGGGTGGCTGTGGGCTCCATGAACAGCCCAGCTAGGCGGCCCTCGGCTCCAGGGCAGCCACGAAAAGGCTAGGAGAGTGGTGTGGGCTTCAGGAACAGCCCAGGATTCTGTGACCCCTGGCGAATTGTCATTTGACCCCCAGGTTGAGAACCACTGCCCTAGGACCTCATCGGACCTAGGAGTAGCATTCCCTGGGACCTCGTCAGATCTAGGAGTAGCATTCCCTGGGGCCTCGTCAGACCTTTGAGTAACATTTCCTAGGACCTTGTACTAGCATTCCCATGGACTCTCTTGGACCATGAAGTAGCATTCCCTGGGAACTCAGCAGTCCTTGGAGAAGCATTCCCTCGGGCCTTATAGTAGTATACCTAACATCTCATTGAACTTTGGAGTAAGATTCCCCAAGAACATTGTCAAACCTTGGAGCAGCATTTCCTGGGACCCTAACGGACCATGGAATAGCATTCCCTAGGACCTCCCTGGATCTTGGAGTATTATTCCCTATGACAATGAAGTAGCATTTCCTGGGACTTCATCAGACCTGGGAGTAGCATACCCTGGAAGGATGAGGATTTCAGCCCCATGCACCATGGAAGATGGAGGAAAAAGGAATAGAATGTATTTTTCCCCATTACAGGTACTTTTTTTATAACTTTATTTACAGTGTTTTAGCAAGGTGGTTGGAGCAGCAAAGGTAAACAGCAGACCTTACATACAGTGCAAGGTCCATACAAGTCCACTTTAAGGGGTTCTTTCACATGCACAGCTGTGTATCCACAGCGCCATATATACTATTCTGTGCCCATGGCCCCTGGTGTCCTCTTCATTTTTAGGCAGTTTGATAGGTAGAACAAACTGGCCTCCCATCCAAATAGATCTGTCAAGAGCGAACTATCATTATCAGGTTTATATCTCTTAAGTCTCTTTTACAGAAAACGGTTTTAATGGCCATTTATGAGACCATCTAGCTTTAGTGTACTTCTTTAACACTCCTGATCATTTACATTCCCTTAAACCAGTGTCAGTTCTACAATTTTATAAACTAGGCAAGGATTCTAAAACAGTCTGGTCTCCTGTACAGCATTTTGGATAGAGCGGTGAGGGATTAGAATTCTTGTCAGTTTTTATTGCTCTCCGTGCCCCCGTTAAGTAGAGTCACCCCATTTGTCCTGTTTACCATTATCATTAAAAGTGAAAGTAAAAGAAAATCCCAAATTTTGGGGTTGTCCCCAGAAAAGTAACAGAGGGGAATCTTCCAATGAGTACACTAGTTCTGGTGACCTGGGGGGGTCCCCAAAGAATTCCCTTAATTTACAGGGATTTCCTCTCACTTCCTGTTTGGCTATGGGACAGAGGTGCTTGGGAAAAAAAAAAATATTAGGGGTTATAACCCTCCCTTGCTCTATCCAAAATGAAAAAAAAAAAAAGTTTGGTCTATAGTTCTACTTTAATCATAGATAAGGGTTAAGCTATGGATTAGCATGAGAAGAGGTATAAAAAAAACAAAAAAAAACAAAAAGAAAAAACAAAAACAAAAAAATTTTGTCTGGACTGTAAAGCCACAAATGGAAGGTGATTTGAGTCAAGGATATTATGGAAATCCATGTTTAGACAATAATTTGGTCCAGAAAAAGGAAATTCAGCCTAAAAATAAAAGTGTGCAGACCGTGATATCACAACGCCATTGGGGTGAGATAAGGAAGTGACGTCACTCTTGCTCCGTAGTGTTGCAAGAGCTCAAGGACACCACCAGCATCTGACAATGGCCCCATGGCGCTCTATTATGTTGCTATTCACCGCGGCTCCATGCCCAGCTAGATGCCACGGCCAAAATCCTACTCAAACTGTGCGATGAGGACCATCATGGCGACCCCAAGAAGCAGCCCAATGGTCTCCTTAATGGACTGAGAGGGACGAGAGTCTTGGAGCAGTTCAGGGATGACGGAGACAGTTGCGATGTAGATAAATCCACCAGCGGTGAATGGCAGAATCCACAGAGTGGCCGCTTCACCGATGCCTTCTGCCAAGAGGGAGCAGGCGGTGCCTGCCAGAGCACCCAGTGCTGTGCTGAGCTGCAGCATCATCGCCTGTAATGGAGAAGAAGCTTAAATTCAATGTGCATCTACAAAACCAGAGACCGATAGGCAGATTGGGTTTGGATGCAACCTATTCCACCCTCCAGGTAGAAGGAGTGGGATGGCAAATAAAAAATAAATAAAAAAATAAAAAAATGAGGGAACCATGCCATTTTAAAGTTTAAAAGGCAGTGAAAGAGGATATGGAAGACTGCTAGTAGTAACATTCGTGTGTTTGAAACAATAAGCACAAAAACTATATACAGTCATTTTCATCTCTCAAAAATTACAATAAAGTATTGTTGTAAAACCACAGCTATGGAACCACCAATCAGAGTTTGGTATCCTCTCAGCTATTAAAGTATACGGTCCAGAACAAGGTCCAACAGGGCTAAAGCCACGAGCACCATAATTTATCAAATTTCTCTCTGCTAACTCTGTGTTGGTAAATGAACTTCTCAAGTTGGCTGGTATCACCCATTTGAGTAATCCATTCCTTCACTGTGGGAGGCTCTGTAGACTTCCAGTGCCTCAAAATTCATTTGCGGGCTTGAAAAAGGGCTGTGGCGGTCTTCTCTCCCCATATCCAGGATAGGTAAAATGAACATTATTAAAATGACTTTATTACCCAAAATCCTTAGTCTTTTCTGGGTTCTGCCCACCTCTGCTTCGGCGTACTTTTTTTTTTTTAGAATATTGCAAACTAAAATAACAGTTTCTTTGGGGCTCTTCAAAACCCCATTTACCTAATCATACTCTCTACCTTCCAAAATGTAAAAGGTGGTCTCGGATTTCCTAATCTACCTATTATTATGCGCCCCATCTGGCACAAATAACTAAATACCATGCAACCTCTGAAATCCCACCATGGAGTCGATAGATTTTAACATTCAAACACTTTTACCCCGAGTCTCTGCCTCCTGTCCCCGCTTCATGGGTGCCGCTGTTCTATCGAGAAATGCCTCCCGTCAAAAAAAAAAAAATGCCCACGATGGATCTGCGCATGCGCAGTACCAAACGTCACTCTAGCTTATATGTTGATCCACTGGCATGACGTCACCACAGCGCATGCCCAGATCGTCTGAGGTATTTTTCGTCTGGAGACAGTATTCAAAGCTATGCAAACAGTGGAGGGAGAACGTACTTCTAAGATTGTGCCTCACTGTTGCGGGGCGGGTTTTGTGTGTGCTACAGTGCGGGTTTGGTGTGTCGAACGTCGCGTTTTGTCTGTGTCTGAGGGCGGGTTGCAGCACACACACACACACACACACACGCACACACACACACACACACACACACACACACACACATACAACCCGCTCCGCAACAGCGAGGCTCAATCTGAGAACTACGTTCCCCCGCTGTTTGCATAGCGCCGGATAATGCCTCAGACGATTTGCGCATGCGCTGTGTTGACGTCACGCCTGCTGATCAAGATATCAGCTGGAGTGACGTTTGGTACTGCGCAGATCTATCGGGAGCATTTTGCGACGGGAGGCATCTCTCGATACCCTGTTTACCCGAAAATAAGACCTAGCGCGATTGTCGGCGATGGCTGCAATATAAGCCCTACCCACCAAATAAGCCCTACTCTGTTTCCCCGAAAATAAGCCCTACCCTGAAAATAAGACCTACAAGGACTTTAACTAGGGCTAATTTGGGGGGTAGATCTAATATTGCAGCCATCACCGACAATCACGCTAGGTCTTATTTTCGGGGAAACAGGGTAGAACACCATCTTTTCGGCTCCCTCTATAGGGATGAATGGGGGTTGGACTCCGGAAACATGGCGGCTCATCTCAGCTAGGGATCCTGGCCTTTCCAGGACCGCAGCGGACAACGGAGAGGCGTCACCCGGGTGCGGTCTGCACCCCCATAGTGACGCCACTACCATGAGAAGCCTTTATACTTTTACCAAGCGGTTCTCATCAGCTGCCTATATTACAGTTCCATGTATATTATACAGCTCCAATACTGCACATCCAAAGGGACGTCTACTAATACATGTGCTGTGCTGGTGGAGGTTGGTAAACACATGCATTTAGCTGCTGCTGTTCTTCCCATAGTTAGATATAGACCAGGGGTAGGCAACCTTGACACTCCAGCTGTTGCAAAACTTAAAAGTCCCAGGAGGCATTGCAAGACTGAAGAGAATATATATTGAAGGAGAAGTGAAAATCATTAGAAGCAGAAGTACAATCTGTTCCTGCTTAGCAATACAAACCTTCTTCTTGGTGCAGCCGCTCTGTACTAGGATGGCGAAGTCTCCGATCTCATGGGGCACCTCGTGCAGCAGAATGGTGATGGTGGTAACAATGCCAACGTTGGTGTTGACCAGGAAAGAGGCTCCGATGGCTAAACCGTCTGTGAAGTTGTGGGTGAAGTCAGCAGCAAGGTTGAGGTAGCCAGAGACAGTCATATCTGTATGGGGCAAAAGGAAAGGGTTAAAGCAGACTTTAATAGAGAGGAACCAAAAAACAAGCCAGTCCTTCTAAAAATGTAAAAAACGTTTCTACTGATCTATTCAACCTTAAAAGTTCACCTTTACAGAAAATCTGTAATCTTACACTGGACCCCCTTCCCCTTCCCCATCGGGGGTCCATTGTAAGTTCACCTTACAGATTTTCTGTAAAGGTGAACTTACACTTTAATCAAGCACTGTTTTGTACAGAAAGTGCACTCCTCCACTAGATGGTGCTTCTATACAAGGTTGAATGTCATGCAACCCACTTATTGTGAGCCCAGGCGGTCATAGATTTACACCTGGGAGGTGTGTCATGAAAGCTGGTGTCAGCACATACAGCATGCATTTCCCTCATCGCCCCCACCCAATATTTGGTTTTAAAGAAATAAGTCACCACTGGGTCATTCTGCTAGTCTTTTCTCCACAGTAGAATGGAATATGGCGGGAAGGGCCGGCGGGCTCCTGTAACTGTCACAGCACCCGGTCTCAAGCTTTATATGAAAGAACAAATTCCCGATATCCTTTCAGACCTGTTTCCTTGCTGGTCACTGGATGCTGCAATCTGCAGATCGTTTTGCTATAGTCTAACAGAGTGCAACTCAGCAACTAATCAACAGATTGCACAGCTAAAAGTGCACCACCTATTAGCCAGCAGAGATGGACATCTAAAGGAATGCAGAGGATAGGTTCTTTAATATAATGCTCAGGAACAGCAGTACAGTGACTGACACACCCATACTTGCTGAAGAGCAAAAGTAATCAATGGTAGAGAAAGCCAATAGCTGGGGGGGGGGGGGGGGGGGGGGGGGGTGAAGGGGTCAAGAACAGTCCAGGTCAAGTGTTAAGGGGTTTGATCGCCTTTTAAGTCGCTCAGATAGAAAATGAAGGCAGGCTCAAAGATCGCTGCTGCAGTTTAAAGGGTTATATTGTAGAGATGAGATTCTGCAGGGGATTGGGAGGAATCTGATTCAACACAGGAGAGGACTTGATGCATCGGAGCTAAACACGGTGCATGAGGCCTAAAGCTGAGCACTGACTATAAAGATGAACTTTACACCAGGGCTTTATTTCTGCCTCCGCCAGAGCACTCCCATGTCCAAATCTGTGAAGCCTGCTGCTGCGCTGCCACCTGTAATAAAGCACTTGTCGGCCGTGGATGGATCAAACGTGGAGGCACCTCTGCCAGAGCACTCCCGCCGCTAGGGCACCTTCTTGCTGGGCCCGTCTTCTTCGCTCGACCGGGGGCCCGTCTTCTTCGCTCGACCGGGGGCCCGTCTTCTTCGCTCGACCGGGGGCCCGTCTTCTTCGCTCGACCGGGGGCCCGTCTTCTTCGCTCGACCGGGGGCCCGTCTTCTTCGCTCGACCGGGGCCCGTCTTCTTCGCTCGACCGGGGCCCGTCTTCTTCGCTCGACCGGGCCGGGGCTGTCTCTTTGTTGTACTAGGCTGTCTATTTGCTGTTATTGGGCTGTGGCTGTCTCTTTGCTCAATATATGGGGGGGGGGGAGGGGGCTGTCTATTGATGCTGGAGGGATCTATTTTTGCTGTAGTTGGGTCTATTGCTTTTACTGCAGTAAAAAAAAAAAAAAACTCACAGGGCTCATGCACATGGGCACTTAGAGCTGTACAGTAGGGATGAGCTCATGTATGTTCGGATACATGTCCAAACTATATGACAAGAATGCTGAAAGTCTGGAAGTGTCTCTGAGCTCACTTTGGCAAGTGCTGGATATTTAAAATTTTTTGCACATTTACTGCAATGCTTTTTAATAACAAAATTCCATACAAATTACTTGTAAAGGCTAGAGCTGCATGATTTTGGCTAAAAATTGAGAATCACGATTTCTTTTTTTTGCTCAGTATAAAGATCACGATTCTTGCGGCGTAACATCTTTCACATTATACAAAAAAATTGGGCTAACTTTACTGTTTAGTTTTTTTTTTTTTTTAATTCATTAAAGTGTATTAAAAAAAAAAAAAATGGTGTTTGAAAGACCGCTGCGCAAATACAGCGTGACATAAAATATTGCAACAACCACCATTTTATTCTCTAGGGTCTCTGCTAAGAAAATGATATATATATATAAAAAATATAATATAAAAAAAAAAATATATTATATATATATATATATATATATATATATATATATATATATATATATATATATATATATATATATATATATATATATATATATATATATATAATTATATATAATGTTTTGGGGTTCTGAGTAATTTTAGTCTTTATGTGGTTAAACTTCCCTCATCTACAGACAGAAGTTCATTCCTTTGCTCTAAGAAGAAATGTTACTTTGTTTATAGTTTTTGGTTATGTTGTGATAAAACTTGCAAGGCTGCCTGGAATTTTTTTTTTTTTTTTCCCCAGCTGTAAGAACTCTCAGTATTTGTTAGAAAGAATCGTGAAATGCCATTTTGAAGATCGGGAAGGGAAAAGAATCACGATTTTGATTCTTAACGATTAATTGTGCAGCTCTAGTATAGGCCCCCAAATTATACTTGGTTCCCTGTTCTCTAAAGGGGTGGTTTTAAAGGGGGGGGGTCTAGTAGGGGCGGTTATATGGGGCATGACCTAGGAGGGGGCGGTTCTATGGGGTGGGTAGGGGTGGGACCTGCACTTTTTCCTGCCTTGCTTTACACAGATATAAAATATAAAAGCACCAATAATGTAAATATGTGGAAATTAAAAACATATACAAGTTTTTATATTCAACTAGCCTAAGTATCTGAATCTAATGTAGAGACATTCAGGAGACGCTGCCACAAATATACACCCAAGGGGCAGTACTTTAATCTCAGTTGACTGGTGCCATTTCACGAACATTGGAAGATGTACAAAACATAATGAGAAGCAGTGCAATCACCTGATCGGGGCTTCTCCTCCTTTCCCTTCTTGCCGCCATTATTCTCCGTCTTTCTTTTTCTCACTCCCTCCTTCCCTTCCGATTTCTCATCTTCTTTATCCTTTGATTCACTGGCCTTGGTTTCCTTTGGAGCTGTAACAAAGTGGGGAACATATGAGGTCTGCAGTCTGACCTTGTACTATAAAGAGCAATGTGGAAGGTTTTAGGGAAGCCGATACGAGTATAGTAAACTGAAACCTAACTGGCTTCTACTGCAGATTTAAAGGGTAACTCAACTTTCGGGGAAAAAAAAAAAAAAAAAGAATGATATACCCTGTTTCCCCGAAAACAAGACCTAGCGTGCTTGTCGGTGATGGCTGCAATATAAGCCCTACCCCCCAAATAAGCCCTAGTTAAAGTCCTTGTAGGTCTTATTTTCAAGGTAGGGCTTATTTGGGGGGTAGGGCTTATATTGCAGCCATCACTGACAATCACGCTAGGTCTTATTTTCAGGGAAACAGGGTAGTGTATACAATTGCGACACAAATCCTATTGTAATTGAATGTTATTAACCTGTTGCCGCCCGCACAATAGCCAAACGACGGCTACAGCGCGGGGGTTCCTTTGCCGGGAGGGCGTCTATTGACCGTGATCACACTTCCTGCACGCCCCCCCTGCGGCATGCGGGCGGTGCACTGCAACTGCCGAGTCCGAAGGACGCAGCTAATCACTGATCGTGGTAAAAGGCCAATCACAGCGGTCCTTTACCATGTGATGTGTCCATTGACAGCTGTGAACACAAGCCGGTTATCGGATTTTTTACTCCTCATGCTGTTAGCATGAGGAGAAAAGAAGAAAGCCGATAACCGGCTTGTGTTAAAAGGGACTTCAGCACCGATTATCAGTGCAGTCCCACCAGTGCCCCCTATCTGTGAAGTAGAAAAAATTACCCGTTTGCAAAATTTTATAACAAACTATGAAAAAATATATTTTTTTTTTTCTTTTTCAAAATTTTCAGGATTTTTTTTGTTTGTTTAGCAAAAAACAAAAACCCAGTGTTGATCAAATATCACCAAAAGAAAGCTTTATTTGTGTGAAAAAAAAAAAAAAAAAAAAACTTGCTTAGGGTGCAGTGTTGCATGATCGCGCAATTGTAAAGACCGCGCAAGCTGAAAATTGGCCTGAGTAGGAAGGGGGTAAAATGACCTTTCCTTTTCAATTTGCAGCGCTGTCATTTTCTGTAAATGCAATATGGCAAAATTTCTCAGAGCCCTGCAGGTGCAGCAGCCGATTGATAATTATGAAACCACTCCCATTAGATTCATTTTCCACATGGACACAGTAACAGGGATTTCTTCAGAATAACAAAAAGGTAGGAATCTGCAAGTTTGTTAAAACCCTTGCAATGTACAGAGATCATGTTTTTTTCTCCAAAAAATGTGGAGTTGCATGACTTTTGATATCAACGATTTGTGTACTGTTTTGTTACTCTTCTAATTGATCTGAGATACGCTCCAGTAAAAACGTCACATCTTTACTGATCGTTTTACAGTGTCTATTAAACACCAGTTTGTCTTATTTTTGATCCATGTATTTGGCTTACTTTCTCTGTACACAAAATGCAAACTGTTTCATCTGTACCAAATGTTTATACCAAAAATAATAATAAAAACGCATTGAAATCAAAAAGTGGAGTTACTCTTTAAAAGGAGTTGTAAACCTTTGTGTTTTCTCACCTTCATGCATCCTATGCCCTTTGCCCGGGGTTCTCTGCTCTTGATTGAATAGATTGATAGCAGCGCAGAGCCATTGGCTCCTGCTGCTGTCATTCAAATCCAATTATGCTGGTGCGAGGGGGGCGACTTGGGAGCACGCTTCTCCTTGGGGGTTATCTGATAAGAGGAGGAGCCACGAGAGCTGCCAAGGGACCCCATAAGTCGGTGTCCAGGGCCACTCTGTGCAAAACGAACTGCATAGTGGAGGCAAATATGACATGTTTGTTATTAAAAAAAAAAAAAAAAAATGCGAACCTTCACAATAACTTTAAGGTTTTTCACCTTAATGCATTCTATGATCATTGGTGTTCCTGGGGGGGGGGGGGGATAGTGCCCCATCATTGGTGTTCCGGGGGGGGGGGGGGGGGTCGGGATAGTGCCCCATCATTGGTGTTCCTGGAGGGGGGGGATATAATGCCCCATCATTGGTGTTCCGGGGGGGGGGATATAGTGCCCCATCATTGGTGTTCCTGGGGGGGGGGGATATAGTGCCCCATCATTGGTGTTCCTGGGGGGGGATAGTGCCCCATCATTGGTGTTCCTGGGGGGGGGATATAGTGCCCCATCATTGGTGTTCCTGGGGGGGGGATATAGTGCCCCATCATTGGTGTTCCTGGGGGGGGATATAGTGCCCCATCATTGGTGTTCCTGGGGGGGGGGGGATATAGTGCCCCATCATTGGTGTTCCTGGGGGGGGGGTTGGTGCCCCATCATTGGTGTTCCTGGGGGGGGGATATAGTGCCCCATCATTGGTGTTCCTGGGGGGGGGATATAGTGCCCCATCATTGGTGTTCCTGGGGGGGGGATAGTGCCCCATCATTGGTGTTCCTGGGGGGGGGATAGTGCCCCATCATTGGTGTTCCTGGGGGGGGAGGGATAGTGCCCCATCATTGGTGTTCCTGGGAGGGAGATAGTGCCCCATCATTGGTGTTCCTGGGGGGGGGGGGGGATAGTGCCCCATCATTGGTGTTCCTGGGGGGGGGGGATAGTGCCCCATCATTGGTGTTCCTGGGGGGGGGGGGGATAGTGCCCCATCATTGGTGTTCCTGGGGGGGGGAATAGTGCCCCATCATTGGTGTTCCTGGGGGGTTTCTTGTACTATAAACCACATCATGACAGGATACCTGTATATGACCTGTGTAACACTACCTTTTTTTAATTATTATTTTAAATAAACGAAAAAGAAGGCATATTACTTTTTTTTATGATTTTTTTTACAATTAATCGAAAAAAAATTAATCGGCCAACTAATCAATTATGAAAATATGAAAATAACCGTTAGTTGCAGCCCTAAAAAGCTGTCTGCTTTACTACATCCAGAATGCAGACACGTCAATAAAGGAAGTGTGTTACTGGCCAGATCACCAGGTGAAATAAAAAGGAGAAAAGCCAAAAAAAAAAAAAAAAAAAAAACCTAAATGCAGCCACCACACCTAAGGATTGGTAAGCTGCAATATATTACATTTTTGATTTTGGGTTTATTTCCGCTTTAAATTTGTATGAATTGAAGAAAAAAAAAAAAAAACTTGCATCACGGAACTTTCAAGGATTTTGGTATTTTGAGGCTTGCTGCTGTGTGCACTCGGGAAGTGTTTCTATACACTGCCTGCAGGTGGCACTGTTCCATCTCTGAAAAAATTGGGGATTTGAATGGGAATTGAAAATGATCCCTGCGTCATTTATTTTTTTTACAGCGATTTCTATAGCACTGACAATTTATGCTCCATTCACACCTGAGCAAATTCATTTACTGGCTTTTTAAAAAAAAATTTACAAGCTTTTTTAAAGCGTTTTAGAAGTGTACTACAGTACAAGCATTTTACAGCTTCAGGCGTTTTTGTTTAGCTAATAGAAAGCACTAGGGAGAGGAGAGGGAGAGGAAATCGGGGGGTGGAGAGCTGCTTTTTGAGTGTTTTTCTGACCAAGTCAGGTGTTTCTATTGAATTCTATGAGGCCAAAAACGCTTGTAATCTGCCAAAAAAAGAAAGCTCATGTACTTTTTTGAGCAACAGGCATTTTGCTTCAGGCGACAGAACGCTCAGATGTGAACAGGAGCCATTGAATTGATTACGATTTTGCTTGTTGGGCGTTTTGGAGCTTCAGAGCTGAGCGTTTTACAAGCTGAAAAAGTCTCAGGTGTGAACAGGGCCTTCCGCATTATAAAAAGATTGTACAGTGGAAACCTTGGATCACGAGCATAATCCGTTCCAGGAGAATGCTTGTAATCCAAAGTACCTGCATATCAAAGCGCGTTTCCCCATAGAAGTCAATGGAAACGAAGATAATTAGTTTCACATTGACTTCTATTGCATGCAATACCGCATATGGCCACAGTGTGTGGGGGGGGGCGCCGGTGAGACTCGGAAATACTCGGGGACAGCTCAGCTGAACTCGGAAAGCCTCGGAGACACTCAGGAACAGAGTATTTCTGAATGGCTCCGAACCGTTCCGAGTGTCACCGGCGCCCCCCCCGCACCTCTGGCCAAATGCGGTACTGCACACCCCATTAGCTTTAATTCTGCTCATTTTGCAACCGAGTCAGAATAAAAAAAAAAAGTTGCTCGTCTTTCAAAACGCTCGTTAATCACGTTACTTGTTAACCAAGGTTCCACATGTCTCTACCCTCAGGGAGCTTACAATAAAAAGTTCCTATTTTCCATACATACACATACCAGGGGGCCAGAGGTGCCAGCAGGGGACCCGAGAAGAGGAGGATCGGGGCTGCAGGTAACTTTGACATGTTTGTTATTTTAAAAAATAAAACTTGAACCTTTACAAATCACTTTCAATTTGTTATTGGCAACAAAAGCAGGGAGGGCATGCTGACACTTGTAGTTCCTCGAGGCCGCCGTGATCTAGAAGCTCAGGACTTACCGTGGGTGTGACCGTGGCTATGGCCATGTCCATCCTCTCCTTTAAGGTGGCGCACAAACTTCTCCACGACCAGGAAGGCGATGATTCCTGCCAGCACCCAGAGGCCGACGGACATCATATGGGCGTGGCTGTGGTCTGCCAGAAGAACACACAGAAACATGGAGAGTCAATACTGAGAAAATACATCACAGCTAGGTTCTGTTTTTGTTTTTTTTTTCTTTGGGGTAAATCTGTAACCCACCATTGCTGACCTCCTCCTGAACCGAGCTTGTAGCCTGGCTGTGGTGCTGATCCCTGACCAACAAGCATGCAGCAAGTGAAGACAAAACTCCTGATTTTCTTATTTCCCCTGGGTCAGCGACTCAAAGTACTGAAGCCAAAAGGACCAACAGGACAGTCAGGCAACTTGTGTTTTCAGATGGTCAGCACCGCCCAGCTTACATATGTATTTTACTACAGGTTTTATTTAATTCTTCCATTTATTTAGACTGCGACTGGCAAACCATATTTCTTGTGACAATTAAAGCAGAATTAAAGTGTTACTAAACCCACAACAGTAAAATCAGTCTGTATAGGCAGTAGGGGTGCAACGGATCGTCAGCGATCCGTGATCCGATCCGCGGAGGTTGATCCGTACGGGACACCCGCAATCCGCGGAGTGCTCTGTGGCCTCGGCCATAGGAAAGGCCGCGGCTTCAGCCTAGCTCCGGAGCGGCGGCCATCTTGGTACACCCGGTGTTGGTTTAGCACGTGATCGCTCCATCATATGACGGAGCGATCACTTGTAACAAACCAGTGTCATGTCATGACGCCGGTTCCTCTCTCCCCTCTGTGTACTGATCTGTACAGTGGAGGGGAGAGATCGGATGGCAGCAGTGCCAATACTCTGCAATGCCCTGCCAATACTCTGCAATGCCCTGCTGCAATACCCTGCCAATATACCCGCCAATATACCTGCCAATAGAGAGATTGTGGATATTACAGTGGGGGAGATTTTTTTTTTTGTTGATCCAAACCGTGACTCCTGATCCGAGGAACGATCCGAACTGTGAGTTTTTTGATTTGTTGCACCCCTAATATGCAGTAAAGCATGCTTGTTATACTCGCTGTGGAACCTAAAGGGTAAATCCTCTGCATTGTGCAAGAAGGCTGTTTGATCCTGTCTTCTCTGATCCTCCCCTTCTTCCACTGCTCCCCAATCCATCTCCTGATAAGACAGAGCCTTGGGGGCACTCTGCACATGTTCAGTTTGGTGCGTCTTGCTAGAGGTTTTTTTTTTTTTTTTCTTGGGAGAGTGTGATCAGCACAGGGCCAATCAGCACTGTCCAGACAGAGGGTCAGGGGTCCCGCATCCTCATACGACAGTCAGAGGAGAATGAAATATCCTCCTATCAGCTTTAACCAGACACTGATAGAAGTCACAAGACTGCTGTATACTGCTGATGAGAAAAGGCATTTAGCAGTATATAATTGACTAAAATAATAGCATTTCCATGTTCTGTGTACTGTGGGAGACCAGATATAGTGAATGCAGGGTCCTGGGTTTAGTAACACTTTAAAGTCTCACAATCAACATTAAAGTGAATCTTCATCCTCCATGACAAGGTGCCTCCCATCCAACCCTCCTCCCTTCCTCTGCACGGTACGGGCCTTCTTTTGTTTTTCCTTTAATATTAAAGCTCTGGTCCGCCCCGAGTAAAGATCAGCTTTAACTATTTATAATCCTTATTCTGCTAGTCTTAGTAAATAGACAGCAAGGTATTTTATAGGGATCGACCGATTATCGGAAGCCGATATTCACTTTTTTAGAAGTAAAAAAAAAAATAAAAAAAAAAAAAAAAAAACACAACTGACCGATGTTACCGATATTGCTTCAAGGGGTTGTACCGGGGTAATGCCCGCAGCTGTATGCATCACCCCGCTACCGTTCTTTAAAGCGCACAGTCGACATTTATCGCAATAACCGATGCGGCTCAGCAGCCGCTCGGCTGTTTTTACAAGCAGCACAAGGGGACTTACTTTAACCTATTTTATTTTACATTTCTTCCCGATTTCCAGCCTAGGCCAAAATTATCAGCAATAATTAAAGTGTTACTAAACCCAGGACTCTGCATTCACTTGATCTTGTCTCCCACAGTATACAGAACATAGAAATGCAATTATTTTAGTAATTATAAACTGCTAAATGCCTTTTCTCGTCAGTAGTATATAGCAGTCTTGCGAGTTCGATGCAGGACCCCTGACCCTTTGTCTGGACAGTGCTGATTGGCCCTGTGCTGATCACATGCACCCTCCTAGGAAAAAAACAAACAAACAAAAAAAAAATGCTCTAGCAATACACACCAAACTGAGCATGTGCAGCCTGACTCCAGTAACTGTCTTATCCGGACATGTTTTGTAGACAATGCAAGAAGGGGGGGATCTGTGCATACAGGATCAAACAGCCTTTTTTTACACAATGCAGAGGATTAACCCCTTAGATTCCACAGCGAGTATAGCAAACAGGTTTTACTGCATTTACAGACCGATTTTACTGTTGTGGGTTTAGTAACACTTTAAGCACAAAAGTGTAAAAAGCATTTGCTAAATCTTCATGGGGTGTGCGTTTGGAATGTTTTCACTTTTAATGGATTATTTACAATAAAAAAGCAGTTTTTACTCTCTGGAAGTGCCGCTGCATTTCTTCCTCTTACTTTCTAGGCCAAAATTATGTCCTATATCCCAGGAGTCTTTGTGGACTTTTGTTTTTTTTTTTTTTTATCTGGAGCAGGGGTCTCGAAACTTTCAAAACAAAGAGCTGGTTTACTGCCCTTCAAAGTTTTAGGAGGGCCAGACTGTGGCCAGTTGGTGTAGAAAACGCCCTGGCATTGGTAGGAGTAAACAATACCATTGGCTTGGTGGTCAGTAGGAGTAAAAAAAAAATTACATCATTGGTTCCAGTGGGAGAATCAGTTCCCCATCTCTGATATCAGTGGGAAGAATAGTACCCCATTATTTGTGTCAGTGGGGGAATAGTGCCCTGTCTTTGGCATCAGTGGAATAGTGCCCCAAAGGGCCGGATAAAGGCAAGCAAAGGGCCGTGTCCGGCCCCCAGGTCACACTTTGGAGAACACTGATCTAGAGGACAGGAGGAGGATTTTTCTCAGCTAAGCACACCCTCCTGCCTACATGCCTGAGTTAGGAGTAGATGGGAGCTTTAGGAAGTGAATGCTGCATGAATCATCTGCCCTTACTCAAGATGGCTGCAGTTTGAAATGTTGAGTTGGGGTTTAAATGGAATTTTCAACAAAATAAAGCAAGGAGACATGGCCGGATGGGAAAGTTTGCTTTGAACATTAAAAATGAATTGCATTTTCACTGGAAAAAAATGAATTAAACAGCATTTTCAGTTTGTGGTGCCCAGATACGGCTAAGTTCTGCTTTAAGGCCTACTTTGGATAGAATGGGAAAATGTTAATCAGGTTTATTTTTCTCCCAGTGACCCCCCCCCCCCCATTATGTTGGGTCCCATACCTATCCTGTATGGTTACACCATCTTGTTGGGTCCAAAACCTATCCTGTAGGATTATACCATTTTGTTGGGTCCCAAAAGCCTATCATGTAGGATTACACCATCTTGTTGGGTCCCAAGCCTATCCTGTATGGCTACACCATCTTGTTGGGTCCCAAGCCTATCCTGTATGGCTACACCATCTTGTTGGGTCCCAAGCCTATCCTGTATGGTTACACCATCATGTTGGGTCCCAAGCCTATCCTGTATGGTTACACCATCATGTTGGGTCCCAAGCCTATCCTGTATTGTTACACCATCATGTTAGGTCCCAAGCCTATCCTGTATGGTTACACCATCTTGTTGGGTCACACTGTATGGTTACACCATCATGTTGGGTCCTAAGCCTATCCTGTATGGTTACACCATCATGTTGGGTCCCAAGCCTATCCTGTATGGTTACACCATCTTGTTGGGTCCCAAGCCTATCCTGTATGGTTACACCATCATGTTGGGTCCCAAGCCTATCCTGTATGGTTACACCATCATGTTGGGTCCCAAGCCTATCCTGTATGGTTACACCATCATGTTGGGTCCCAAGCCTATCCTGTATGGTTACACCATCATGTTGGGTCCCAAGCCTATCCTGTATGGTTACACCATCATGTTGGGTCCCAAGCCTATCCTGTATGGTTACACCATCATGTTAGGTCCCAAGCCTATCCTGTATGGTTACACCATCTTGTTGGGTCCCACTGTATGGTTATACCATCTTGTTGGGTCCCAAGCCTATCCTGTATGGTTACACCATTATGTTGGGTCCCAAGCCTATCCTGTATGGTTACACCATCATGTTGGGTCCCAAGCCTATCCTGTATGGTTACACCATCATGTTGGGTCCCAAGCCTATCCTGTATGGTTACACCATCATGTTGGGTCCCAAGCCTATCCTGTAGGATTATACCATTTTGTTGGGTCCCAAAAGCCTATCCTGTAGGATTACACCATTTTGTTGGGTCCCAAAAGCCTATCCTGTAGGATTACACCATCATGTTGGGTCCCAAGCCTATCCTGTAGGATTATACCATTTTGTTGGGTCCCAAAAGCCTATCCTGTAGGATTACACCATTTTGTTGGGTCCCAAAAGCCTATCCTGTAGGATTACACCATCATGTTGGGTCCCAAGCCTATCCTGTATGGTTACACCATCATGTTGGGTCCCAAGCCTATCCTGTATGGTTACACCATCATGTTGGGTCCCAAGCCTATCCTGTATGGTTACACCATCATGTTGGGTCCCAAGCCTATCCTGTAGGATTATACCATTTTGTTGGGTCCCAAAAGCCTATCCTGTAGGATTACACCATTTTGTTGGGTCCCAAAAGCCTATCCTGTAGGATTACACCATCATGTTGGGTCCCAAGCCTATCCTGTAGGATTATACCATTTTGTTGGGTCCCAAAAGCCTATCCTGTAGGATTACACCATTTTGTTGGGTCCCAAAAGCCTATCCTGTAGGATTACACCATCATGTTGGGTCCCAAGCCTATCCTGTATGGTTACACCATCATGTTGGGTCCCAAGCCTATCCTGTATGGTTACACCATCATGTTGGGTCCCAAGCCTATCCTGTATGGTTACACCATCATGTTGGGTCCCAAGCCTATCCTGTATGGTTACACCATCATGTTGGGTCCCAAGCCTATCCTGTATGGTTACACCATCATGTTGGGTCCCAAGCCTATCCTGTATGGTTACACCATCATGTTGGGTCCCAAGCCTATCCTGTATGGTTACACCATCATGTTGGGTCCCAAGCCTATCCTGTATGGTTACACCATCATGTTGGGTCCCAAGCCTATCCTGTATGGTTACACCATCTTGTTGGGTCCCAAGCCTATCCTGTATGGTTACACCATCATGTTGGGTCCCAAGCCTATCCTGTATGGTTACACCATCTTGTTGGGTCCCAAGCCTATTCTATAGGGTTATACCATCTTGTTGGGTGCCAATCACTACTCAATAAAAGACACAGTTGCCATACACTGCAGTGATGATGGCCAATAATCCTGAAGGCTCTATAGGCGATATAAAATAAATGGCTCTGGATGAATAAGTGGTTCTTCATGTGCATCTGGCCAAGGGGCTGTAAAGGAACGATTTGTATGGCACTGCCCTAAAATGAGGGATAGTTCTCATTTCATTTTTGGGATATACGATGGATTGAGACACATGAATACCTTCTGTTCTAGAAAGGCTTTACTGTGCCAAATGCTGATTTGGCTGGAGCACCTTTCGATTGCTTAAGTCCCTTTTCACAATAACCTGGTTGTACTGTCTTGCTGGGTCCCCAAACCCACCTCTATAGAAGCCGTTGCTTCCATACGCTGCACTTATGATGGCACAACAAGCCCGGACTTAATGCCTTTAGTTATATAGATATACAGAGATTGTCAGACAGTCCAAATCAAACCTAGATTAGCAAACCGACATCTGGTAATGAAAATGTGGATCCCATTGGTTGCGATGGGGCAATAAAAAACGCAATGACTGCTCACCGTGAGAATGTCCGTGTTCATGTTCATGTGACCCATGATGCCCCTCCTCCACTTGGTGATGGGAGTGCGGCTCTAGTGGGGGGGAAGACAGAAGTTCATTTAAAGCTACACCATGGTGGCACACAGAACTGTAGAGACATTACAGCTTCATACCCAGGGCATGGGGGATAAGGTGCAGGAAGGCATCTCCCAGCAGCCCCCCCGAGGCGAAGCTCAGGAGTAGTTTGAGCAGGGACTGATGTTGGCTGCTGTTGGACTGAACCGGGATCAGGAAGAGGATGAAGAATGGCGCGGCCGAGATGAGTAGCGTAGCACAGATTGCCTGCAAGAGAAAGAAGTCGTTAGATAATCCCTCTGTCCACGGAAGAGAACGTCAGCGGGAGGAACAGAACAAACAAGGAGAGTAAACAGGACACGCTGGGCCAAAACACAAGCTGTACAGCAGATGGAGAGCGTCAGTGAGAACCGACACACGTGCGGGAGATTACAACCGCATGGGAAACCCTGGCAAGATGACGGCACATTGCATGCAAAAGTCCTGGCAGAGCTCGCCAACAAAGAGCCGATGAGGGATCGGGATTATAGGCAAAGCAACGAGTGGACAACGCCCAAGACATAGAAGACGGATGGGGGGTGAAATATAAAAAATCCAGTCATTCCAATCTACGATAGGCAGACAATGCTGAATATTAAAGCTGAACTCCAGAGGGGAGGGGGGGTTTGAGGATGGGGAGTTCGGGAATGTCTACACCCCGTCCATAAAGTGCGTCATAATACTCATAAAAAAGGTGGAGTTTGCATTTTTTTTTATATTTAGCACAGCGCTACTTTTAACTGACAATTGCGCTTCATGCAACACTGTACCCAAATGAAATTTATATTTTTTTTTTCACACGAATAAGCTTTCTTTTGGTGGTATTTGATTATTTTATTATATAAATGAAAAAAAAAAAGACCGAAAATTTTAGGGAAAAAAAAAAAAAAAAATCAATAATATTTTCTGCTTTCTGTTATAAAACATATCCAATAAAATCAAATTTCTTTATAAATTTAGTCTGCAATGAATTTGGTTAAAAAAAAAATTAAAAAAAAAATATCCAATAAGCGTATATTAATTCGTTTGTGTGAAAGTTATAGCATTTACAAACTATGGGATGTACACTGAATTTATGCAGCTTTTTAGCAGCTCGGACTTTCTGACTGATCACATTTCTTGAGGCGCTAAAAGTCCAGGACAGTACAAATACCCCCCCAAATCACCCCCTTTTTGGTAAGTAGATATCCCAAGGGAATGAGGGAGGCATGTTGAGTTCATGAAGATTTTTTTTGTTACAAGTTTTTAAAAATGACAAATTATTATTATTATTTTTACACACACACAAAGATGTCACATTACTGAGATATTTCTCACACAGGGCAAGGGTATACACTATATTACCAAAAGTATTGGGACGCTTGCCTTTATACACAAGCATACGCACGCACAAACTTTACTGGCACCCCAGTCTTAGTCCGTAGGGTTCAATATTGAGTTGGCCCACCCTTTGCAGCTATAACAGCTTCAACTCTTCTGGGAAGGCCGTCCACAAGGTTTAGGAGTGTGTCTATGGGAATGTTTGACCATTCTTCCAGAAGCGCTTTTTTTGAGGTCAGGCACTGATGTGGATGAGAAGGCCTGGCTAGCAGTCTCTGCTCGAATTCATCCCAAAAGTGTTCTGATGGGTTGGGGTCAAGACTCTGTGCAGGCCAGTCAAGTTCCTCCACCCTAAACTCACTCATCCGTGTCTTTATGGTCCTTGCTTTGCACACTGGTCCAAATCATTTGGTGGAGGGGGGATTATGGTGTGGGGTTGTTTTTTTAGGGGTTGGGCTTGGCCCCTTAGTTCCAGTGAAGGGAACCTCTTAAAGTGGTTGTAAACCCTTACAGACCACTTTTCACCTACAGGTAAGCCTAGATTAAGGCTTACCTGTAGGTGCTTGAAATATCTCCTAAACCTACACATTTAGGAGATATTTCCCTATTTCATGCTTCCAACTTTGTGGGAACAGTTTGGGGATGGCCCTTTCCTGTTCCAACATAACTGCACACCAGAGCACAAAGCAAGGTCCATAAAGACATGGATGAGAGAGTTTGGGGTCCTGACCTCAACCCGACAGAACACATATTCAAATGTTTTTGTTTTTTTTTATTTCTTTTTAGGCACAATCATGACTTCTTTTTTTTTTTAGGGTGGAACACCACTTTAAGCTGGCCATACATCATACAATTTTCTTATTCAATGTTCTTTAGATTTACCTTCAACTATGTAGTGCAAGGTCTTGCCCGTTTGCATACAAATTGAAAAGGGTTTAGGTTTGACCTCATTTTATATATGATTTTGGTAAATCTAAAGGAAAGTCGTACAAGAAAATTGTATAATGTATGGCCAAGCCTTAGTCTTTTATGTATTTTTTTTCTTCTCTTTGGGGTGGGTGCATTTATTACACTTTTTTAAAAGGCGGACTATGCCTTTCAAAGCCCAATTGTAGTTTATTTTCTTTTTTTCAGATTGTGTGCAGTATTATACATGGACATTAGTCTCTGGGGAATGCCCACACCTGTTACTGCTCAGGGTTCCTCAATGAAGAGGGTCACACCTGAAGGATTACTCTCGGTCACGGCAAGGCTGGCAGATACGTCAATCTGGAGCTGAAACCAAGACCGGTAGCCCAAGGGCTCATTGGCGATGTTTTGCGTGCATCTAAATGCAGCACGATAGTAATCAAGGAGCCAATACACACAGCTATCGACTAAAATATGTGCTGCGAAAAAAAAAAAAAAAAAAAAAAAAAAAAAAAAGGAGGTCACCTCTGAGTCCAGGGATGCACAGATCTGCAGATTTTTTTTGTGTAAATGCATACATGTTTAAACGTGTATTCATTAAATTGTATGGGATTAGAACGCTACATGTCTAAATGCAAGTACTTTAGATATGTGTTGCAGGATTTCCTGCCAGTGTGAACCTGCACTCATTCGGAAAATACGCATATACCCGTGTGAATGGACCCTAGCCGGCGTTTACCCCTGAATATGAAAATGGAGTTGGGATGGGTCAAAATGGAAATTAACTACTTGTCTTTTTTTTTAATAAATGTTTCCCAAGCCACAGCAACAATTCTTGTTGTTGGCTGGAGTGTAAAACTTGAGACCGCCCTGCTTCCAGACTCTGTTCATCGATGGCCTTACAAGTCGTTTCCCCCCCCCCCGCCGCCTTACTATAATAATCATGCTCCCTGCTGATTGCAGCACTGTAATAGTGTCAGACCACTGTACAGAGACTAGAGAAAGAAAGTAACGTCAAATGTCGCACACCATCAGAGCCCGATAGTCACTGTAATGAACGCAGACTCAGCCCGGCTGCATCCAGGCCACACTTACGCGTTTCGCCCAGACCACTGGGCTTCGTCATGTGGGTGGGGCGAAACACGTCAAGAGAGCGTGGCCTAGATGGAGCCAGACTGAGGCTGCGTTCATTACATTAACTATCAGGCTCTGATGGTGTGCGGCTTTTAAAGTCACTTCCTTTCTCTATACTGAGTACAACAAGCGAGGACGGGTTCCACCTCAACCTGTACCCCCCAGTGTAAGCCACCATACTTGGGATATACTGGAAGCCCTACCGCCCAAATAAGCCCTAGTTAAAGTCCTTGTAGGTCTTATTTTCAGGGTAGGGCTTATTTTCAGGGAAACAGGGTAGGGCTTATTTGGGCGGTAGGGCTTATATTGCAGCCATCACGTACAATCACGCTAGGTCTTATTTTCGGGGAAACAGGGTATTAATATGAGGACACTTACCTGTCCAGGGATCCAGCGTTGTGCTCACCCGAGCCGATTCTTCAATCAGCTTCAGGCGCAGGCATCTTCAGCAAGGGAAACTGTCAATAAAGCCTTGCGGCTTCACAGCATGTGTGGGCTGCACTGCGCTATGTGATCGTTTTCCATTGCGCATGCGCGAGTCGTACTGTGTGAATGTGAATATATATATATATATATATATATATATATATATATATCTCTCTATATATATCTCTCTCTCTCTCTATATATATATATATATCTCTCTCTCTCTCTCTATATCTCTCTCTCTCTCTCTCTCTATATCTCTCTATATATATATCTCTATATCTCTCTCTCTCTCTATATATATATATCTATATATCTATCTTTTTTTCCCTCTTTTTTTAACTGTGTATATAGTCAATTACCTTGAGTTATGCTTATCACTAAAAAAAGGGGAGGGGGGGGTCACACTTACATAGGTCCAGAGTGTCACAGGATCCAGCTTCTCTTTTAACCACTGTGGTGGAGAAGGTGGAGAGTCTACGTTGGCTTGACTTTTAGCAGGCTGTTTAGCGGCCTCCTGGGGTGCTGCATCTCCAAACTGCCAGCGGTTTCTGAATGCATCAAGATCATCGTGACCATGACCGTGGTGGTCCTCATGGCCGTGCCCGTGGTCCTCGTGGCCGTGCGCATGTCCATGCTCGTGCCCATGATGTCCATGGCTGTGCCCGTGGTGACCTTCATGGCTGTGCCCGTGGTGACCTTCATGGCTGTGCCCGTGGTGACCTTCATGGCTGTGCCCGTGGTGACCTTCATGGCTGTGCCCGTGGTGACCATCTCCGTGGCTGTGCCCGTGGTGATTCTGAGCCAATGTAGTGCACAGCAGATTTACCAGCACCAAGGCCAGCAACGTGGCACAGGCCGCTCGCTCTGCTTTCTGCCAGATTCGACCCATCTCACCTAAAAGGACAAAAAAAAAAAAAAACAAAACGGTGAGGATAGAAAAGAGAACCTCATAGGAAGAGCAAAATCTTTGTTTCATCCGGGTTCTAAAGCTACCACCACAGAGTGAGGGCCTCACTTCACCACCAGACTTTCTAATAAATGTACATGACTGGAGGAACTAGAGAGTCCATGGGAATGCTGGCCCAATGACCTCAACTGGGGAGATTTCACCACTAGAGTCCCTCAAGAGACGCAAAAGTTCCAACGGGTGAATAATCTACCTGCATCCACCCAACAAATAATTTTGGGTTGACTGGCATATTATTAGCCACTTCAATACAGGGCACTTTCCCCCCCCCCTTCCTGCCCAAGCCAATTTTCAGCTTTTAGCGCCGCCGCACTTTAAATGACAATTGCGCGGTCATGCAACGATGTACCCAAAACATTTTTATCATTTTCTTCCCACAAATAGAGCTTTAGAGCTTTTTTTTTTTTACAAATAGACAGCTTGCGGCTTCACGGCTGGGCGCACACTACGCGTCCACGAGTTGTGCTGCGCTCTGCTAGTGGCCAGGCAATCTTCTGGGACCTGTGACGTGATCCAATGGGATGCCCTTCCATCAAACGTCACTTCTGCCCAATGGTCTTAAAAGGGACTTTTTTTTTTTATGTTTATTGAAAAAAAAACAAAAAAAAACAAAACATTTTTGTATGATCAACAAAAACTTGACAAGAAAAAAAATAAAACTTTTTATATAATATATATATATATATATATATATATATATATATATATATATATATATATAGATATTGCATTCAAGTGTAAATAGGTCTTGTTGACCCCGGATCTCACATTAAAGAGGTCCTGTCATATTTTTTTTTTCTATTACAAGGGATGTTTACATTCCTTGTAATAAGAATAAAATGGAGCCAAAAATGTAATTTTTAAAAAGGGACAGTGTAAAAATAAAAAAGTAAAATAAATAACAAAAAAATAAAAATGTTAAAGCCCCCCCTTCCCTACGAGCTCGCATGTAGAAGCGAACGCATACGCAAGTCATGCCCACATATGTTAACGGTGTTCAAACCACACATGTGAGGTATCGCCGCGATCGTTAGAGCGAGATCAATAATTTTAGCCCTGGACCTCCTCTGTAACCCAAAACATGCAACCTGTAGAAATTTTAAAACGTCGCCTATGGAGATTTTTAAGTGTCAAAGTTTGTCACCATTCCACGAGCGGGCGCAATTTTGAAGTGTGTCATGTTGGGTATCAATTTACTCGGCGTAATATCTTGTGTGCACTTGTGTTGCCATAATTTCTTAACCACTTGCTGACCGCTGTCAGCACATATACGTCGGCAGAATGGCACGGCTGGGCAAAGTAACGTACTGTACATTACTTTGAATTTCCCGCCGTGCGTGCGCGCGAGCTCGGTGACCGTGCCCGTGGGATCGTGTCACGGAGCTGAAGAACGGGGAGATGCCGATGTCTGTCATGGGGAGCAGACGATCAGTGTCGTGTCACCGATAGCCCATCCCCCAGGACACACTTAACCCCTCCCCCCTAGTGGTTAACCCCTTCACTGCCAGTGACATTTTTTACAGTAATCAATGCAATTTTATAGCGCTGATCGATGTATTAATGCCAATGGTCCCAAAAATGTGTCAAAAGTGTCCGCCATAATGTCGCAGTCACGATAAAAATCGCTGATCGCCATTACTAGTAAAAAAAAAAAATTATTCATAAAAATGCCATAAAACTATCCCCTATTTTGTAGACGCTATAACTTTTGCGCAAACCAAACGCTTACTGTATTGCGATTTTTTTTTTTTTACCAAAAATATGTAGAATACGTATCGGCCTAAACGGAGGAAAAGTAAAAAAATTTTTATATTTTTTTTTTGGGAGGGGGGGAGGATATTCATTATAGCAAAAAGTAAAAAATATTGCGTTTTTTTTTCAAAATTGTCGCCTTTTTGTTTATAGCGCAAAAAAAAACAAAAAAAAACAAAAAACGCAGAGGTGATCAAATACCAACAAAAGAAAGCTCTATTTGTGAAAAAAAAAAAAAAAAAAAAAAAAAAAAAAGGGACGTCAATTGTGTTTGGGAGCCACATCGCACGACTGCGCAGTTAAAGCGACGCAGTCCAGAATCGCGTAAAGTGCTCCGGTCAGGAAGGGGGTAAAATCTTCCGGGCCTGAAGTGGTTTTAATGGCACTCCTGCGTTTTGTCACAAGATTTTTTTTTTTTTTTTAAAGGAGGAAGTAAACCTCCATGGATTGTTTGTACCTATAAGTAATCGTATAATAAGGCTCACCTATAGAGAGTGTAAATGTCTCCTAAATGTGCGCCGTTTACCAGATATTTACTGTATACTGCGCCTAGAACATCCTTGGCGCATGCGCTCTGAAGGAACGGCCGCCCGCGCAGGTTTTTCTTCTTTTCAGAGCACTGTGCCGTGACCAGCGGCTCCCGCGCACATGTGTGATGTCATCGCGGCTCGTGCCAGGGCCTGCGAACCCGGAAGAGACACCAGGGAGGATGTCAGCCCTCTGAGCGGTGTGTGGGGGGGGGCTTCATTCTAAAGATATTTCATAATGAGCTAGTATGCTCATCCCTTGTGATGGTGTGGGTCATGACAGGTCCTCTTTACTGAGATATCTGGGGGGGGGGTCCCGGTATTACGAGTTCATTTTGAAGGCGTACACGTATATCCTAAGGGTGGGGAGTGGTGAAGACAACCCGTGTTAATGCACCACAAAAACGAAAAAAAATGGGCCGTCACACTTTTGCGTTTTATATTTCTGCATCAACACCTTCGCACCCCCCCCCCCCCCGGTACAGAGAATACATTGGTGGATCTCAATGAGATTGTACAATCAGATTGCATAGTATATGGTCAGCCTTAGATCTAGCAACAGCTGTACAGTAGAATCTTTCCCTGAACAATTCTTCCCATTTGTACCGTTAGGCATCTTCTTCTACTACAATTAGTAGATCTTAAAAGTGATTGTACAATCAGCCTGCATAGTACACGGGAAGACAATACTCTATACAATCCGGTTGCACGCGGACAGACGCTACTCTATACAATCTGGTTGGGAAGACGATACTCTATACAATCCGGTTGGGAAGACGATACTCTATACAATCCGGTTGGGAAGACGATACTCTATACAATCCGGTTGGGTAGACAATACTCTATACAATCCGGTTGGGAAGACGATACTCTATACAATCCGGTTGGGAAGACGATACTCTATACAATCCGGTTGCACGCGGGCAGACGCTACTCTATACAATCCGGTTGGGAAGACGATACTCTATACAATCCGGTTGGGAAGACGCTACTCTATACAATCCGGTTGGGAAGACGATACTCTATACAATCCGGTTGGGAAGACGATACTCTATACAATCCGGTTGGGAAGACGATACTCTATACAATCCGGTTGGGAAGACAATACTCTATACAATCCGGTTGGGAAGACGATACTCTATACAATCCGGTTGGGAAGACGATACTCTATACAATCCGGTTGGGAAGACGATACTCTATACAATCCGGTTGGGAAGACGATACTCTATACAATCCGGTTGCACGCGGGCAGACACTACTCTATACAATCCGGTTATACAATCACCTTCAGCTCTAACATCCACTATGTAGTACACGGACTGCCTGAACAATAGAATGGATGTTGAGGTTTGTGCTCACTATTTATATATTGGGTAAACCTACAGCTGGCCATACATTATACGAGCTGATTGTACAATCTCCTAGATTTTCCAAAACCAAACAATGCTTTCAATTTGTATCCAAATCAGGCACTACACAGATCTAAAAGGAGATTGCACAATCAGATTCTATGGGCACCTTAGAGTAGATTGTACAGTGTATGGTCAGTGCATATCTCTATAACACAGGAGGACCCCTGTAGGAGTCCAGGCTCAGCGCACAATGACACTACAAGTCCCAGGACACCCCTGGCAGGCGGTGCATGCCGGGAAGTGTGGTGCTCCGAGGCCCCCGGAGAACCCCCCCCCTGAGCGGCGCCCCGGAGCTCTCAGCTCGCACTCACCTGTACAGCTCAGACGTGGCACAATAGAATCCGGCTCACAATCCCGCGAGAACACCGCCGCCGGAAACACGTCACTGCCGCCCCCCGGAAGTGCCCTCACTAGACATGGCGCGCTCCGCTGCAACACGTGTGTGCGGTGGAAATGTTGTTTAGCGGTGGTTTATCCACTTTAATCCTGCTAAACACACACAAATAGTAAGGGGCTTGCACATATAATGGGATTACACAGCAGAAGTGGTCTGCTGCTGCTATGTATTCCCATTATATGTGCAAGCTCCTTACTAATGTTCATTTGATTTGACATCGTTTCATTAAGCTGTAGCCGTGCGCGCTCCCGCCGGATACGTCTAATGCCCCGTACACACGGTCGGACAATGATCGGACATTCCGACAACAAAATCCTAGGATTTTTTCAGACGGATGTTGGCTCAAACTTGTCTTGCATACACACGGTCACACAAAGTTGTCAGAAAATCCGATCGTTCTAAACGCGGTGACGTAAAACACGTACGTCGGGACTATAAACGGGGCAGTGGCCAATAGCTTTCATCTCTTTATTTATTCTGAGCATGCGTGGCACTTTGTGCGTCGGATTTGTGTACACACGATCGGAATTTCCGACAACGGATTTTGTTGTCGGAAATTTTTATCTCCTGCTCTCAAACTTTGTGTGTTGGAAAATCTGATGGAAAATGTCCGATGGAGCCCACACACGGTCGGAATTTCCGACAACACGCTCCGATCGGACATTTTCCATCGGAAAATCCGACCGTGTGTACGGGGCATAACACTAACACTATAAGTCTCAAAGCAATCTAAGTGAAAGTTTCTGTACTGCAAGCGTGTTTTGCAAACTTGCAAAAAGTAATCTGGCAAGAAACCGAAGCAATCTGATCACAGTAAAATAAATCTTATCATAACCAAAAACCCACAAATCCATAAAAAAAAGGACAAAAAGCTCTAATGAAAAGTGTTGTTGCACATGTAAAATCATTCGCTGAACTCTTCCAGACATTATTATTATACAGGATTTATATAGCGCCAACAGTTTCTGCAGCGCATTACAACATGGGGGCAGACAGTACAGTTAGGCTTAATGTACACGGGACGTTTTACAACCTCTCCTGAACGATTTAACTTGACAGATAGTAACCAACGTTTAAAAACATAAGTTTTGCCACGTTTACATGCCGCGTTTTTTTTTTGTTTTTCTTTTAAATAGTCAAAAATTAAAAACGCCTGTAAACGAAACGCAGCTAAATGCGAGCTACCGCGTTTACAAGCTGTTATAAGCATTTGGCATTTCAAATGCCTCTGAGGCTCCATTCACACTAGCGCGTTTTTTGATGCATTTTGCAGAAATGCACGGGAATTTTTTAACATGGGTTCCTATGGAACATGTTCACATCAATGCCTTTTTGTACCTCTGCATTTTTGGAAATGCAGAGGTAAAATAAAAAAAAAACGCCCCAAAACGCATCAAAAATGCTGCACTTGCGTTTTTGATGCTGGTTCATTTAATTCTATTACATGCAGAACGCTGCATTTTGCATGAAAAAAAGTCCCCGACCCTTTCCAAAGTTGCAGAGGTACAAAAAGGCATTGATGTAAACATGTTCCATAGGAACCCATGTTAAAAAATTCTCATGCACTTCTGCAAAATGCATCAAAAAACGCGCTAGTGTGAATGGAGCCTAAACGTCTGTTTAGCAGCAGCAGTGTACATACGGCTACAATTCAATACAGGAGGAATCAGAGACAAATCACCCATAACATCAATTGCAAAAGTGGGGTGTGGGGTTATTTTGCTGTACTAATGGGCTGTCAAAAAAAAGAAAAAGAATCAACATCCGGACAAAAGGCGATAAAATGGGAAGTATATGAAATGTTTTTTGGCATTTAAAGTGGAGGTCCGCTGAAAAAAAAAATTAAAAGCCAGCAGCTACAAATACTGCAGCTGCTGACTTTTAATATATGGACACTTACCTGTCCAGGGAGCCCGCGATGTCAGCAGCCGAAGCCGATCCGTCCTTCGGCTCTCGGCTGCTGCCGCCGCTATCCTCGGTAAGGGAATAAGGAAGTAAAGCCGTGCGGCTTCACTTCCTGGTTCCCTACTGCGCATGCGCGAGTCGCGCTGCGCGTCCTCTCAGGTCCCCGCTGTGTTCTGTGTCTCACAGAATACAGCGGGGGAGGACGGGGTAGGCGCCGGAAGTGGCGTAGGTCTCCGCAAGGCCACACCCCTTCCTTTTTAAGATCCGCCCTGTCATCTTCATGGGAGGACAGAGGGACGCCACGGGAAGAGGACAAAGGGACGCCGCGGGAGGACAGTGAGCGATACAGCATCTTTTCATTTGGGGGGTAAGGGGATATGTGCTGGTTGCTTTGGGAGGCTCTTGCACTGAAGTCGTGTCCCTCCTCTGTGGCTCCTCCTCCTCCTGGCTGTGTACTGAGTGTGTGTGGCTGACAGTGGGGAGAGAGGTGTGGGCTGCTACGGAAAACCCATCGCCGCTTGTGGGACTCCAGGCGGCAGATGTCCTGGGTGTCCACGCTGGCGCATCCCTGTCTGGCCAGTTACCGTAACTTGTTGTGGGCTCTGGGGCAGTGACGTCACTAGGGTTGGCCTAGAGGATATCAGGTTAGGTACTTCCTAATGGCTCAGTTCCTGGGAACAGTAATGTATAATGGCCAACAGGCTCTCTTACCAGACCCGGTGAAACTGCAACAGTGATCCCTCCGGCTGGACGTTCGCTCACTCTGGGTTGCCCAGGCCAACTCTAGTCAGTAGTGTAGCATGTCTCTACCCTGGCAGTGGCTTCATCTTTCTCCCCCTCTGGTGGTGAGGGTACAGCGTGGCTCTCTGGTGGTGCGTGTACAGCATGGCTCTCTGGTGGTGCGCGTACAGCATGGCTCTCTGGTGGTGCGGGTACAGCGTTGCTCTGGTGGTGCGGGTACAGCGTGGTTCTGGTGATGCGGGTACAGCGTGGTCCTGGTGGTGCGGGTACAGCGTGACTCTCTGATGGTGTGGGTACAGCGTGGCTCTCCAGTGGTGCGGGTACAGCAAGGCTCTGGTGGTGCGGGTACAGCGTGGCTCTCTGATGGAGTGGGTACAGCGTGGCCCTCTGATGGTGTGGGTACAGCGTGGCTCTCTGGTGGTGTGGGTACAGTGTGGCTCTGGTGGTGCGGGTGCAGTGTAGCTCTGATGGTGCAGTTACAGCGTAGCTCTGGCGGTGCGGGTACAGCGTAGCTCTGGTGGTGTGGGTACAGCGTGGCTCTCTGGTGGTGGGGTACAGCGTGGCTCTGGTGGTGCGGGTACAGTGTGGCTCTGGTGGTGTGGGTACAGCATGGCTCTAGTGGTGCGGGTACAGCGTGGCTCTGGTGGTGCAGGTACAGCGTGGCTCTCTGATGGTGTGGGTACAGCGTGGCTCTCTGGTGGTGCAGGTACAGTGTGGCTCTGGTGGTGCGGGTACAGCGTGGCTCTCTGGTGCGGGTACAGCGTGGCTCTGGTGGTGCGGGTACAGCGTGGCTCTCTGGTGGTGTGGGTACAGCGTGGCTCTGGTGGTGCGGGTACAGCGTGGCTCTGGTGGTGCAGGTACAGTGTGGCTCTCTGGTAGTGCGGGTACAGCGAGGCTCTGGTGGTGCGGGTACAGCGTGGCTCTGGTGGTGCGGGTACAGTGTGGCTCTCTGATGGTGTGGGTACAGCGTGGCTCTGGTGGTGCGGGTACAGCGTGGCTCTCTGGTGGTGCGGGTACAGCGTGGCTCTGGTGGTGCGGGTACAGCGTGGCTCTGGTGGTGCGGGTACAGCGTGGCTCTCTGGTGGTGCGGGTACAGCGTGGCTCTGGTGGTGCGGGTACAGCGTGGCTCTGGTGGTGCGGGTACAGTGTGGCTCCCTATCTGGCTTCCCCCAGCACAGTACTCTCTTTTTCTCCTCCTGTAACACCCCTCAGCAGAGTGCATGCATGCTGGGGGCTGTAGCATGATGTCTGTGGACACACAGGGGCCGCCACTCTTCAGGGACTACTTTTCCCATGATGCCCCCCAGTCTTCTGATTGGCCCTCTGCTGTGGCCAATTATGGGGAGGGAAACAGCAGTCAGGAAGCTGGGCAGCGGCGCGGTGAAACCAATTAGAGCCGCTCTCTCTCTCTTCTCCCTTCGGCTGACAGAAAGGGGAGGGGGGCGAGCGGGGGAGATACACAGACAGCCCGCATCTCTCCTCTCCTTCACAGCGCTGCTGCTCCATTTACCAGAGAACTCCCCCGCTCGCCCCCCTTCCCCTTTCTGTCAGGCGAAGGGAGAAGAGAGAGAGCGGCTCTATTTGGTTTCCGCTGTGCCGCCGCCCAGATTCCTGTTTCCCTCCCCATGATTGGCCACAGCAGAGGGCCAATCAGAGAGAGAGAATCACGGCTTTACGGAGGCGGCTTGACAGCTCCTGCTTTAACTGCTTTCTGGCCCCATCTGCAGCCGCAACACCACTGCACTCCCAAGCTGTACTCTCCTGATGTGCCCTGCTGTGCGGGAGGAGAGCGGGTGCCGTTTTGGTGGGGGGAGTGCCGCCCTAGGCCTGGGCCTTGTTGGCCTAGGCCAAAACACAGCACTGCTTGTGAGCCCCCTATCCCTTCGTATGCTCTATTCTTGGAAGCCCCTTTATGTTAACCGTATACTTAGAGGGGTTGATTTACCAAAGGCAAGTAGACTGTGCACTTTGCATGTGCGGTTGTTCCAGAGCTTAGTAAATGAGGTAGTCTGTTTAACTTTAGCTACTGTCTCAGTATACAAATTATTATTTAATTACCTTGAATACTAAGCATCTGACCAATCTTCAGAGCAGCTCCTCGAACTTTACACAGTGTGTCCACAATCTTCTCTGCATTCCCCTCAGTCATCAATGAATTTGTCTCCAGAACTAAAATAATTCTGGCATACCCTGGGACCGTTAAAAAATCGCTAAAATTGCATAAATAATGTATAATCTATATAAAATGATAAACCTGTGCAAAAGGGCGTGGAAAGTGCATGGTACTCCGGAACAAAATCCTCTATAGTATGTGACAAATGTCTCCTACTGCAATAGCCAACAGTACGTGATATAAATGAAATGAAATGCTGTTCCCATAGAATTGTAGACCTACAGAAGGCTGGAATGGGCCTATAAGACCATCGCCAAGCAGCTTGGTGAGAGGGTGACAACAGTTGGTGCGATTATTCGTAAATGGAAGAAGCACAAAATAACGGTCAATCTCCCTCGGTCTGGGGCTCCATGGAAGGTCTCACCTCGTGGAGTTTCAATGATCATGAGAACGGTGAGGAATCAGCCCAGAACTACACGGGAGAATCTTGTCAATGATCTCCAGGCAGCTGGGACCATAGTCACCAAGAAAACAATTAGTAACACACTACATCATGAAGGACTGAAATCCTGCAGCGCCCTCAAGTACCCCCTACTCAAGAAAGAACATGTACAGGCCCGTCTGAAGTTTGCTAATGAACATCTGAATGATTCAGAGGAGAACTGGGTGTGCACGCTGGACGCTGGGATACGCAGCTGGCAAACTTTAAATCTGAGTTAAATAGGGGATCTTTCCTGTTTTGCCTCAGTAGTCGCCTTGGCCTGCACGCATCCGGGAGGGACGGGGATAGGTGAGACACCATATCCCATTTAAGTGGGACCACTACTAACTGACACCATCCAGTACTAACCCTGATGCCTTCTACAATAATTGCACCAGCAATAATGCCCAATATCATTCCAGTTTTGGATTTTTAAGGGAACTCAATCTAGCATATTACAAAACGAACTGCTCTTTTTTTGCTACATCCCTGAAGAAGGACAAAAACATTGTTTATTCCGAAACGCGTCGGTTGTTAATTAAGAGCTCCCGCACAACTTATTGTTCTGTGAAGAATATCACATTAGTGATTTATGTAACTATGTAATATGCTCTGTGAAATCTATGAAATACTATGTTTTTAAATAAATTATAAGGTGCTAATAAGTGACACAATAATCATGTATCAAGTAAAAATTAACTACGATAGGTGAAATACATTAGTGCCTTGAGGTAATCATATGTGAAAATACAAAATACATATCAAAGTAAAATTCAACAATAGTCCATGTAAATGAATAAAGTGCAAATGGTGCAAATCAATCAAAATCTGAAAGAAGTAAAAACTTCCAAAAGACAGAAAGTGCAGGTGCAGAGAAAAAGTGTTATATAGCATCAACAGGTGGCGCTGTGACCTCAGTGTTTGAAAACTTTGGTGTGTAACACCCGTGGGTGTGCTACCTTCTTACCTTACTGCTGTAAGATAATCAGCATATCAGAGTAAAGGAGTAGATGATCACTCAAAGGAGGGGGATTCACTCCACGTTCCCTCCTGGGGGGTTCCGGTATATCTAGAGCCTGATAACTGCTTCCTCTGGGTTCCCTTTTCCCCAGGACTTAGTCAGCAACACAATCCGCTCAGGTGAGCAAGCCCGACATAAATGGGGGAAATTCTGAGAAAGCAGGGAACCTCTACAGTGTAGTATGTTAAAGCGTGAGCCAATGAGAAGAGGGAGGGGGCAGGGCCGAGCCTCGGCTCTGTGTGTGAAAGGACATGTAGAGCAGCAGCTCAGGAGCGAGCTTGTTTGGGGGCCCCCATAGCAATGGGGGGCACTTGGCAGGAAGGAGGGGCCAGGAGCGCTGGCAGGGGACCCAAGAAGAGAAGGATCGGGGCTTCTCTGTGCCAAACCATTACACAGAGCAGGTAAGTAGGACATGTTAAACAAAACTTGCATGCACTATCACTTTAAAGTGGTGTTCCGGCCGAATTATATGTTTTAAATAAAAATACCCCTATAATACACAAGCTTAATGTATTCTAGTAAAGTTAGTCTGTAAACTAAGGTCTGTTTTGTTAGTTTATAGCAGTAGTTTGTTATTTTATAAACTTACAGCAGGCCGTGGCCATCTTAAGTGTGGGCCTCTGAAGCCAGACTGTATTTCTTCCTGGATCTCATCCTTGCAGATCTCGCACATGCTCAGTGCAGCACAAGCAGTGTAATAGGTTTCAGGTCAGGTTTCCATAGCAACGGCAGTGTCAGAGGAAGTTGCCGCCCCTTCCCAGAAGGCATTGGAAACAGGAAATGATGCGATGGGCCGCGGCCAGGGAGGAGGAAGTGAAAAATGAATACAGCAGATATACAGTAGGTGCCGAGAAGAAAAAAAAAAAATCCAATTCGTTTACAGTGCACAGTTTAGTGAGGGATGCTGAAGAGTTGTAAAAGTGGGTGGAACTCCACTTTAATAAAGGCAATGATGATACGAGGGCTGTACTGAAAGTAACGCAATACGGACATAACTTTTTAAAATTAACTTACACGGTCCATTCAAATTTCACATTAAGGTCGAGTATCACTTCCTCTACAGTATCATCTTCCGATGTAAACAAGGCAGATCTCCGTTCTGACAGGGGATGACACAGAATCTTCCCTTCCTGCTATACAGGAAAACGGATCTCTGTGTTGTTCCAGTCAGACCGTCCCCCATACAGTTAATAATCACACCCAGGGAACACACTTAACCCTTTGATCGCCCCTGATGTTAACCCCTTCCCTGCCAGTGTCATTTATACAGTGATCAGTGCATATTTTTAGCACTGATCACTGTAATAATGTCACTGGTCCCAAAAAAAGTGTCAAAAGTGCCTGATCTGTCCGCCGCAATGTCGCAGTCCCCCTAAAAATCGCTGATCACCGCCATTAAATCTATCCCCTATTTTGTACACGCTATAACTTTTGCGCAAACCAATAAATATACGCTTATTGGGATTTTTTTAATCAAAAATATGTAGCAGAATACATATTGGCCTAAACTAATGAAGAAATTAGATTTTTTACATTTTTTATTGGGTATGTTTTATAGCAGAAAGTAATAAATATTGTTTTTTTTTTTTTCAAAATTGTCGGTCTTTTTTTTGTTTATAGCACAAAAAATAAAAACCGCAGAGGTGATAAAATACCACTAAAAGAAAGCTCTATTTGTGGGAAAAAAGGGACATTTTATTTGGGTACACAGCCGCGCAATTGTCAGTTAAACTAACGCAGTGCTGTATCGCAAAAAATGGCCTGGTCAAGGGGGTAAATCCTTCCGGTCATTAAGTGGTTAATATGTGTAGGTGTTATCAGCTTCACACAGTTCTCATGTATGAACCACATAATCCACCCCCGCCCACCATGTTATGGATATAAGGTGAAGGGGGTGTTCTGTAGTCCGAATCAGGAGTGAACAGTCTAGGGTGACAACATTGCTTCTTCATATACACAGTGCAGTGAGTGTTGTCACCTTAAGACAGCAAATGTGTTATTGGCAGGATCACCAGGCAGGAAAAAAAGAAAAATAGCCTGAACAAGAGAAAATGAAAGCAGCCTATACAGCTATTTGTTGGTAAACTACAATATATTACATGTTGTTTTTGGGTTTAGATACACCCAAAATTATAAATACATAAAGGTGCATCTAAAAAATTTGAATATCATCAAAATGTTAATTTATTTCAGTAATTCAATTAAAAAAATGTAACTTGTATATTATATAGATTCATCACACACAGAGTGATATATTTCAAGTATTTAATTCTTTTAATTTTGACGATTAAGGCTTACAGCTTGTGAAAACCCAAAATTTGGTATCTCAGAAAATTTGAAGATTGCATAAGACAAAAAAAAAAGTTTTTTTTTAATACAGAAATGTTGTCTTACTGAACAGTATGTCCATGTACAGTATAGTATGCACTCAATACTTGGTCGGGGCTCCTTTTGCATGAATTACTGCATCAATGCGGCGTGGCATGGAGGCGATCAGCCGGTGGCACTACTGAGGTGTTATGGAAGCCCAGGTTGCTTTGGTAGTGGCCTTCAGATCATCTGCATTGTTGGGTCTGGTGCCTCTCATCTTCCTCTTGATAATACACCACCGATTCTCTATGGGGTTTAGGTCAGTTTTCTGGCCAATCAAGCACAGTGATACCATGATCATTAAACCAGGTATTGGTACTTTTGGCAGTGTGGGCAGGTGCCAAGTCCTGCTGGAAAATGAAATCAGCATCTCCATAAAGCTGGTCAGCAGAGGGAAGCATGAAGTAGAATTTCCTGGTAGAGGGCTGCACTGACTTTGGACTTGATAAAACACAATGGACCAACACCAGCAGATGACATGGCTCCCCAAATCACCACTGACTGTGGAAACCTCACACTGGACCTCATGCAACTTGGATTCTGTGCCCTCCCCACTCTTCCTCCAGACTCTGGGACCTTGATTTCCAAATGAAATGCAAAATTTACTTTCATTTGAAAAGAGGACGTTGGACCACTAAGCAACAGTCTAGTCCTTTTTCTCTTTAGCCCAGGTAAGACGCTTCTGATGTTGTCTCAGGTGTGGCTTGCCGCAAGGAATGCGACAGTTGTAGCCCATGTCCTGTATACGTCTGTGTGTGGTGGCTCTTGAAGCACTGACACCAGCCGTAGTCCACTCCTTGTGAATCTCCCCCCAAATTTTTTAATGGCCTTTGCGTCACAATCCTCTCAAGGCTGCGGTTATTCCTGTTGCTTGTGCAACTTTTTCTACTACACTTTTTCCTTCCGCTCAACATTCCATTAATATGCTTGGATACAGCACTCTGTGAACAGCCAGCTTCTTTAGCAATCACCTTTTGTGACTTACCCTCCTTGTGGAGGGTGTCGATGACTGACTTCTGGATAAATGTCAAGTCAGCAGTCTTCCCCATGATTGTGTCACCTACTGAACAGGACTGAGAGGACATTTACAGGCTCAGGAAACCTTTACAGGTGTTTTGCGTAATTTGGCTGATTAGCGCGGGACACCACGAGTCTACAATATTCAACTTTTTCACAATATTCAAATTTTCTGAGATACTGAATTTTGTGTTTTCACTAGGTGTAAGCCATAATCATCAAAATTAAAAGAAAAAAATGCTTGAAATATATCACTCTGTGTGTGATGAATCTTTATAATATATATGTTTAACTTTTTGAATTGAATTACTGAAAATAATTAACCTTTTCATGATATTCTACCTGTATATACGGTATATATTAGCCCTTTAACACAGCGTGTAATAGTAAAAAACTGCTGAACTGTCCTTGGTGCTGAAATTATTATTGTTCCTTAAAGCAGTGTCATTTTTTTTTTTTTTAAAGTCAGCAGCTACAAACACTGTAGCTACTGACTTTTAATAAGGGCACTTACCTGTCCAGCGAACCTGCGATGTCGCCCCCCCCCCCCCCCCGAGGCCGATCCGTCCATCGGATCAGGTGCGTGGTCACTGGGTGATGTTAACTACGCCCCCTAAAATGTCACAGTCCCAGCATGCTCAGGGACTGTGACAGCAAAAGGGGGCGGGGTCTCCGCCTATATACGTCACAACGCAGCCCTCAGAGAGCAGTCCAGCCGGAGAGAGTGTCGTGTCAACATCTGGAGAAGAGAAGAGAAGACAAGAAGCCCAGAAGCCCAGAAATCCGGACCTCTGCTGGCAAGAGAGCTACCTGAAGACAGCGGAGGAGCCGGCCGAAGACCTGGAACACCGGGAGAAGAGAGCGGAGAAGAACCAACCGGACGCCGGGAGAAGATGAACCGGAGGGACCCCCCGAAGCCGGAAGAAGACCCCCAAAGCCGGAGAAAGATCCCCCCCCCCCCGGAGCTGTTTAATAAAATATTTTAAAAGCCTGTGTAGTGTTTTATTATTTACACTTTTTCCCTAGGTGAATGGGTAGGGGTACCATGTACCCCATACTCATTCACATAGGGTGGGGGGCCGGGATCTGGGGGCCCCCTTATTAAAGGGGGCTCCCGGATTCCGATAAGCCCCCCGCCCGCAGACCCCGACAACCAACGGCCAGGGTTGTCGGGAAGAGGCCCTTGTCCTCATCAACATGGGGACAAGGTGCTTTGGGGTGGGGGGGGCCCCGCAGGGCGCCCGCCTCCCCCAAAGCACCCACCCCCCATGTTGAGGGCATGCGGCCTGGTACGGTTCAGGAGGGGGGGGCGCTCGCTCGTCCCCACCCCCCTTTCCTGACCGGCCAGGCTGCGTGCTCGGATCGGGGTCTGGTTTGGATCCTAGGGGGGACCCCACGCCGTTTTTTCGGCGTAGGGGGGTTCCCTTTATAATCCATACCAGACCTGAGGGCCTGGTATGACCCGCGACAGGGCTCGCAAGGTGTCAATCTCGCTGATAAAAGCGGCAAGATTGACATCCTTTTCTAGTCCCGTCGCACCTGAGTCACGTTCAAAATGAACGGACTTGTCCGTGTGTGGGCAAGTCCGTTCATTCTGAAAGTCCGCCATAACTCCGGCGAAAGTCCGTCGGAAAAACGGGCGGACTTAGCCCGCCGCAATAGTCCGGGCGTGTGTGGGCAAGTCCGTCCGTTTTAAAGTCCGGCGCACCTGGCGGACAAAGTCCGTCAAAAAGTGTGCCGGACCAAGTAGGACAGAAAGTCCGACCGTGTGTACGGGGCATTAGCCTGTCCATTTTTATTACTCTGTGTGGGTGGGGAGATTCACCCCTCTATTTCTCCAGGTGATTATTGTTACTGAGGCAGAAAGAGATCGGAAATCCAAAATTATAGAGCTGTCCCCAGGGCAATAATTGAAGGAAAATCCTGCAATACACCTGTTCCTATGACAACAAAATGGGAAACCCATTCATCTTGGAGAGATTTATTTTTATTTCCTGTTGTTCCTCCAGAACAGGAAGTGAAGGGTAATATCCCCATTGGGACACAGGCAGCAAAAAAATAAATAAACTGGCAGGCGGTTTATCCGTTACCTACTTTATTAAAAATAAGTTTAGGACATACGTAATTCCACTTGTGGCTCCTCTAGAGTTCTTTTTAACCACTTCCGGACCGCCCCACGTACATTTACTGCTGCAGGGCAGCCCGGCTGTGCATAATCACATACCTGTTCGTGATTTCGTGCATGCGGTTTAGGGGGCTCACTGCTCCCGCTGTGATTGGACACCGCGGGAGCCAATCAGCGGGTCCGGCGGCCGTGATGTTCACATGAGAGACGGATCAGCTGTCTGCCTGTGTAAACAAGGAAAACGGCGTATCTGTCAGGAAGGGAAAGAGAGATCTTGTGATTCAGCTAAGCGGAATCACGGATCTCTCTTCTCCTTCAGTGTGACACTGCTGCAAGGCTTCACTTTCTGTTTCCCTTACTTGAGATGCCAGTGCCTGCACCCAAAGCCGATTGACGAATCGGGTGAGGACATCGCTGGATCTCTGGACAGGCAAGTGTCCTTATATTAAAAGTCAGCAACTACATTATTTGTAGCTGCTGCCTTTACATTTTTTGGGTGCAGCCTGGAGCTCCTCTTTAACTTCCTGCCCCCCCCCTTGCCTCAGCAAAAGCCACCTACCTAAATACTTGCCTTCAGGCTAGGTTCACCGTTGTGCAGGCGATTGCAGGTACGGGACAGCGAGTAAATCACACCTGTTCCTGTACCCGCAACCAACCGCAGCTAATGGCACCCCAAGCATCTGAAATCTGCAGTGTGTTTTTGATTGTGGGAAATCGCATGGTGCAAAAGGCGATTTCCCTCCAGCTGCGGTTAAAAAAATGTGCAGAAATATTTTTCCTGCATGAAATGCAGGCAGAGCAGCTCATTCAAATGAATAGATTGCTGTGCCCACGCAAATGCAACTCGCAGAGCCGCATAGATGTGAAGCAGGCCTCAGTCTCGCTCCTCTGGATGGCTGGGGTCTGCCATGATTATGGACATTATTATTATTATGGGCATTGAAATCAGGGTCACTGATAAGGCAGTATAGCTGGCCCTCCCGTACCGGGCCCGGACCCCATCAATTCAAAAGGGGGCCGGACCCAGGAGGACCAGCTGTACTGCCTTATCGCTGACACTGATCCTCTTGGGGCTCCCCCTGCAGCGCTGCTGGCTTCATCTCCTCTCACTTCCTCTG
This sequence comes from Lithobates clamitans, assembly GCA_037952925.1. Classification (NCBI taxonomy): domain Eukaryota; kingdom Metazoa; phylum Chordata; class Amphibia; order Anura; family Ranidae; genus Lithobates; species Lithobates clamitans. The sequence continues at coordinate 220,142 of JBBGZY010001891.1, read as the reverse complement.
GCTGTGCTGCAGATAAATTGGTTCCAGCACTTGTACTTCTCCCTCCTACTGCTCTGATTACCCCCCCCCCCCCCCCTGCTGTCTTGGTCCCTCTGTGTGTCCTTTAAATTGCAGCGCTTCCAGATTTCCTCCTCTCCCTCCCAGCTGCTGAGGGCACACAGGGCGATCCTTTCAGGATGGAGAGCAGGGGGAAGTTACTATGTCATATTTACCAGCCCCTTCCTTTTCTGAATGAACATAGTGAATGATCGGTACTGATCGCTCGCTGTGTTCATTCATCACTGAAGCATAGTAACCTTTGTGAATGAACAAGAAGCCTCAGAGTGCTTGCTATTCATTCATCTGTGCAGCTGAGGCTGCAGAGAAAGGAATCGAGGAATCTCCCCATTTCCTTTCTCTGTCTAAAAAGTGAGACATCAGGGGTCTGTTTAGACCCTTGATATTTCATCAAAGCCCCCATCAAAGGCAGTTAAAAAAACAAAAACCTTAATGAAACACTCTAAAAAATAATTAATTAAAAAATCAGGTTGGCTGCACAGGGCCCCATCATTTCTAATGCAGGCTTGATTGGAATGAATGGCACAAGCAGAGCACATGTGCAGTAAAAGCTGGATGAGGTCAGGGCCAACTAACTCCGCCACCCCCCCCCACCAGCGCATGCAGAAGAAGGACGGGAAGGTGGCGATCCCCCCCCCCCATGAGAGACGGACGGGGAGGCAGCAATCAGAGGGCTCCTGATGACGAGGATCTGGGGTAGGGCTGTTGCTCCTCGCTCTAGCTTACGAAGCTTGAGAAGAGCCAGGGCCGTTTCTTCTCCTCCCGGCCAAACAGAAAGTGGGTCCTGAGACCCGATTGGCCGGGAGTCCTAAGACTCCCGGCCAATTGGGTCTCAGGAACAGCTTCCTGATTGGCCTAGAGGAGAATCAGGAAGGCAATAGCGAATATTAATTTGCTATTGTCACACAACTGGGTGGGCTCAGTACCCCGAGCCCACCCTTTTTTTTTAAAGCCAATTAAAGCCTTAGACTCTAATCATGTGCTTCAAAAAAACACATTGGAATCCATGCGTCTGGCGCCCTGTATGTAGATTAGGGGCTGGGGGCGCACGGATTAGGAGGCGGCACCCTGAGCCCCTTATGGATGGGCTGCCACTGGCATGGGGCATACAATGATTGACTCTGGAGTGGGGCTGAAGGTAAGTATTTAGGTATGTGGCTTCTACCGAGGGAAGTGGGGTAAGATTTAAGGGACTGCTTTCAAGAGAACCTGTCTTTAATTCCAGTGGCAAGGCCACCAATCTAATCTTATGTCTAGCATGGGATGTCTGTACAAAATTGCACGTTCTGTGGCAGGTCATACAATTCACATCTAGTTTCAGCTTTTGAATGTGATCAAACCCGCATGATATACTCATGTCAAATGATCCAAACTAACATTTTATAACTTAGCCATGTTATATGTTACAGTTGCCATTTATTATTTGACGTCATACAATAAGTATAATAATCTGCGTTGCTGGAGATTTATGAAGATCGTCATTTCACAGAGACTATTGTATTGTGTACATTTCCTCCCATTCATAGTAGAACTGGAGATGAAGAAGTCCAGGTTGGTTTCCATTGTATCTTCTGTTTTCCCATCTTCTCGGACATGTATTCCTGATGATACCTGTAGATAAAGATTACTTACTGTTAGTTTACCAGACTCAACAATGCACTTACTAAGGGCTCGTCCGCATGTGCGGCTAGACTGCCTGTGTTAGTAAAACTGTACATATCATCACAACTACTTTGTGCATCCAGGTGGATTATACAATGTTTCTTTTCAGGACAAATTGGGCTTTCATTTGGTTGTAAATGGTAATAGATATCTCCTGAATTTTTTTTATTACCAAAGGAAAACTATCCCAAAATAGAAAAAAATAATAATTTTTTAAAATTTAGCTGTATAGTTCTTGTTACTACTATAACCTACCACCAAATAACCCAAATTAAATTCTCCTGCCTCTGACGGTCGCAGCGATACCACATAGGTGTAGGTTAGTTGTTTGTACCCATAGTACAACCCAGAAACAATAGTGCCCATTTGGCTTTTTTTTTTTTTCCCTACCTAAAGCACATCGACACTTAAACCTCGTACACACGATCGGATTGTTGGCCAACAAAACCGTGGAATTTTGTCCGAAGGGCGTTGGCCCAAACTTGTCTTGCATACAAACGGCCACACAATTGTTGGCCAACAAATACAAACGTAGTGACGTACTCAGGGGCGGACTGACCATTGAGCCATTTGGGCAATGCCCGTGGGCCCTGGGCCACTAGGGGGCCCCATCAGAGTTTCCAGCCTCAGTAAAACCAGGGACAGTATGGACCAGGGACAGCCAATAGACAGTATGGACCAGGGACAGCCAATAGAAACATGTCTGTGTATACTGTGTGTACATGTATGTGTATACTGTGTGTGTGTATACTATGTGGCCCCATAATCTCTGATTGCCTGGGGGCCCCATAATCTCCTATTGCCCGGGGGCCCCATGAGTTGTCAGTCCGCCCCTGGACGTACTATGTTGTTTTTCAGCTCTTTAGCGCCACCCTTTGGGCTCCTTCTGCTAATTTCGTGTTAGTAGAAGTTTGGCGAGTGTTGATTCGTGCTTTTTCGGTTTACGCTTTTCATTTTGTGCTTTCTAGTTCGCTTCTGAACGGCCGTTCGTCAACCAGACATGTTGCGGAATCGGAGGAGATGACGTGTTATTTATTATTGGCCTTGGAGTTATTGCTTTGACATTATTTTTTGGTTGAATAATGATTTGATTTGGTATATTTTCTATATTTTTGGATGCATAGAATGCACTTTTTGGTTAAGTTCTATTGGCAGATAGCATGTCTAATTTTATTTGTTTTCTTTTTTTTAAATGCACAATAAAAAAAAATGTGGAGAATAATACTTGGCTATGTGTTTTACTTCAAATGACAGTTTGGGAGTCGGCAGTTACATAAAAAAAAATACAATGTAATATTGACAAGGGACACCAACCTAGTTGTATCTTTGATACAGGATAATGGATAATGGTGTTGTGGTAACTTGCCCAAAAAAAAAAAAAAAAAAGCATATTAATATTATTCTTGATATCAGTAGAAAAAAAAGCCTTTGAAAATTTGTTTGCAATAACTCCATCAGTATCACCAGCAAAATAGCTTCATTATTATCCCATTAAAGAAGAAGAGAATTGTGCGCTGCATTTGGAGATTTCATAATTTGCCACGTCACAAGTGTTAATTCTCCATTACGAACGCTAGTTTACAAGACCCACTGCTTCCGGCTCATCCTTGCTTCCGAGCATGCGTGTTTGTACTTTGGACTTTTGTCCGATGGACTTGTGTACACACGATAGGAAAATCCGACAACACGCATTTGTAAGCGGAAAATTTTAAAGCCTGCTAGCAAACATTTGTTGTCGGAAAGTCCGACAACAATTGTCCGATGGAGCATACACGCGGTCAGATTTACCGCCAACAATTGTCCGATAGAGCGTACACACGGTCGGATTTACCGCCAACAGCCTGTCATCGAACATTTCCCGTCAGAAAGTCTGATTGTGTGTACGGGGTTTAACTGATACTACTTTGAAAAAAATAAAATCCTGTCCAAAAAAATTCTGACCCTGACTCAAACACTAACCCTGGCACTGACCTCGATCAAACCTTGATCTAGGATATTTTCTTTTTTTTTTTTTTTATTATTTTTTTTTTACACACATTTTTTTTTCCTCTGCTGGCGTGCTCCCAGCACAAAGAGACATGCGCAAATATGAGGCCCCACTGAAAAGCCCTGCAGTGGAGCCGCATATTTGTGTACGCCGCTCGGCGCCAAGGATTTAAGGATGCCGGCGGGACCCAGTTCCTTAACAACCAGTGTATAGAGGAGATATTCACTGGTTCACCTATAGCTCCTCTAATCACTGGTCATTAAGGATAATGGCGGGTGCCGGCTCCACTATTCATTGGTTGTTAAGGAAGTGGGCGTGTGCCAGCTCCTGCATAACCAGCATCTTTTTTTTTTTAAAGAAACTGTCATGTGACCCCAAAAGGTGCACTAAAAAAAAAGGCACCCTTGATGCGTTTTTGGTGTGTCCCTATTGATCTAAAATGGAAGGTGTGTCTCTCTTTGTACAGGGCAGCAATCGCCATCATTGGTGTCAGTCGGAGGAATAGTGCCCCATCGTAGGTGTCAGTCGGAGGAATAGTGCCCCATCATTGGTGTCAGTCGGAGGACTAGTGCCCTGTCAGTGGGGGAATAATAGTACCCCATCATTGGTGTCAGTGGGAGGAATAGTGCTCTATCATTGGTATCAGTGGGAGGATTAGTGTCCCATTATTGGTGTCAGTGGGAGGAATAGTGTCCCATCATTGGTATCAGTGGATGGAATGGTGCCTCATCATTGATGTCAACGGATGGACTGCCCCCAAGGGCCGGATTAAGGCAAGCAAAGGGCCACATCAGGCCCACGGGCCGCAATTTGGAGACCACTGCTCCAGAGCTTAGTAAATGAGGGGGAGCTCTGCTGATCATCATCCAATCATATGAAAGCAAAAATGCTGTTTTTTTTTAAATTTTCCTTGCATGTGATTGGGTAGCCATTGTAAAGTGAAGCTTCACCTCATTTACTGTACTAAGCTCCTGAGTAAACACACTTGCAAAGTGCACAGATATTTTGCCTTCAGTAAATCAACCCCAGAGGGTCTACCAAACCCTGTGACACTTCTTACCTCAGAGTTCGAAATCCTCCTCTCCCTCCTCCTGCATCAGCAAACGATCCATCAAATAGTAAAATATACCGGACCAGGGCACAATGTGATATAGTATATATAAGACCTCCGCCAACAAAACCAGGAAGAAGATGGCCAGCAAAAACAAGAAGACTCGGTCTGCCAGGTGGACAATCTTCATCTTGGTGCTGCGTTGCTCCCATGGGATAGACTCTGGAGAGGGGGTCACCCTTGCCAGGGTCTCAAAAGGATCTTCTACATCAACATCATCGTCGTCGTCCTCATCGTCTGAGGGGGGAGTAGGCAGCAGGGGTGTGGAGGGGTCTTCTGTGTCACTGCCATTGGAATCCATTACAAGGTGCAGAGGGGGGGGGGCACGTCTACAGGGAAAGGAAGGGTTGTAATGACCTGTTACCCCCCGAGGAGGGGCATCAATCCTCAACTGGTAGTAGAAACCCAAAAGTTAGGAGCAACATTGGATAGTCCAAAAAGAATCCATGAGGAAGATGGAGATGGAGACAGTAAGTTAGATTTTGTGATGAGGCGTTGAATAAAAGATACCAGGAGGGCGGAGTAATACGGTTCTGTCAGGAGAGTTACTTTACCTAATCTGAGGATAAAACACAGATAGAGTCAGCAAGACAAGGATTAGCAGCTCACCGGCCAGATGGCATCTTGTTTCTGCCAATACAACCCATGCATCACCTAATGCTGCACATTTCCATTGAGATATAGCAGAAAAAAAAATACTGAAAACTGTTTAAGAAATATATATTTTTTTTTTAATCAGTATTTTCTCGATGTATACTGAAATACTTCAAATACTTAAAGCGGAAGTAAACCCATCCATAAAACAGTTACCTTTCCGGCACGTGCCAGAAATGTAACACTCCCATTGGTTGTGCTCTCAACCAAACTGTCAAACCATCCAATGGCTGGAGTCATAATGGATCACATGTGCAGCATCATGGCAGTTGTAGATTAAACAGAGGCCAAGATGGAAGCTTCCTTGGCTGAAAACTATAGGAGGGTTTACTTAAACTTTAAACAGTAGAACTATAGGCAAAACTTTGTCATTTTGGATAGAGTAAAGCTGGATACACACTATTAGATTTTTTTGTAGATTTTTTTTCCTTTAGATTTACCAAAACCATATAATATGAGGTCAAACCTTAAGCCCCCCGTTCACACCTATGCAAATTAGATGCGGCTTACACCGCATCCAATTCGCAGGACATTTTAAAATACATTCATTTGAATGTATCTGGTTCACATATGTGCGTTGCATTCGCACTGCGCATTGCACAAAAAACGTGTGCGTTTTTTGGGCATTGCAGTGCGAATTACAAGCCCATTATCTTCTATGGGAACGCATCTGATTGGCAGATGTATTCTGTTCTGAACATGAATTCTCTCCTTTCTCCTCACTACACCTCCCCCCCCCCCTCCCCTTGCTCACTGATCCGCAGCCAAAACGCAGAGGAACTTCTGAACAACTGATTTTTATCTTTGCAGTGAATCCTGAGCTTCAATTCGCACCGCACATGTGTGAACCCAGGCTAAAGGGGTTGTAAAGGCTCATGTTTTTTCTCCTCAATGCATCCTAACCCAAAGGTGAATAGGTGAAAATCAGCTGTACACGGCGCCTGTAAGAGGGTCGCTCGCCACGATTCGCTCGCCACGCTTCGGGCACGGCCTCGCTCGGCTCTTTTTTATTCCCCCTCTGGGTCCACTTGGATGGTGGGGAAGGAACCTGGACCTAGGGCGCAGACGCCGTGTACAGCTGATTGAAGAAATTGAGCTTCGGCTACCTCCGGCGGCTCATAGTAGTTCGTGCTGCACAGTACAGGGGGTTCCTTATCCGCCGAGGGAACTTTCTCGGCAAGACACCGGTCCAGTCAGTTACTGATCGTCTTGTTCTCTGTGCTCGGCGTATAAACCACGGCTGTCCAGCGACGCATATGTGTGGCATGTGGGCGTTGGAGCCCACCCTTTTGCCACTGCAGGTTTGTGTTACACAGGCAGCAAGGAAAAATTAACCCATCAAATGTTTTTAATATTTAAAAAAAAATGCAGTTTAAGAACAGACAACAAGGTACCTGCTATTATCTCCATTAAAAACCATCTCTGTGTACTTCTGTGAAACTACTTTGCTTCTAGGGGCTTCACTTTCCTGACATCAAGGCTTCCCCTCTGTTACTTTTCTGGGGACAACCAAAATTTGGGATTTTACTTTAACAGCTCATTTACAGTACATGCGTTACAGTAACACAACCCATGTACATATTAGAAGTCTCCTTCATTCTTGGTTGAACACAAGTGGTTGTGAACGTCAGACATGAAATATAAACAAAGCATATCCCTCTGTAGTGTGTACTTGTCTCAATCCAGAGCACCAAGTGTCATTTCTGTCTGCTGCTTTGTTCCTCTGCTATCAGCAAGAGTCTCTTCCTTCGAGCTTTCCTGACACCAAGAGAAAAATGGTGACAGGGAGGGCACAGTCTGTGATTGACAGCCTTAGCTCTGTTCCTGTGTGAAGGTGGGGGAGGGAGGGGGCTGTGTACCTTTCCTCCAATCAGAGCTCTCTTCACTGATGGAACTTCAGCTTTCCACCCCCTGCTTTTCAGAGCTGAGAGATCCTGTGCAAGTTCTGAACTTTGAATGGATGTAGAGAGGAAAGATGGCTATACAGTAGCTAAACAGGTACAACTTATGTAGGAGGATTTGTTTAATCTCTATGTATTACTTGAGGCCAGTCAATTTACTGGGTATATGTGAGGGTTTAAAACCACCTAAAGCCAGATTCCACCGACTCTACCCTTTGCGTCAGGTGATCCATGGAGTCATCCACACTCCAACAGACAAGGAAAGAGAATTTGCTGCACACCGATGGCATCACACAAGTTCCAGATTATTGCAGCCAGAAATCACGATGACAGCCCCCACCCTGGGGACCTTCTAACACGTTTCACCCAAAAGGGCTTACTCGTAGTTAGCAACGATTAAGGCCCCTTTCACACAGACCCAGATAGCAAGGATAACTTGCAACAAATTTGTGTCAGTGTTAAATTATAAGTCTTGTTAACTTGCTGCACATTTTCACTGGCAAGTTGTACACTTGCAGAGCACTTGAAGCACAAGTTCTAGCTGACACTTTTCCAATTTGTAGCAAATTTGTGTGGCAAGTCTCTAGCATAAGCAAAGTTGCAGTGGTGAGACTACAGCAAGAGCTCTGCAAGTCTATAGCTTGAAAATTCAGCCACAGTGCCCCCTGTGGTGGGATGACTATTACACAACATACCTGAACCAGAACTTGCAGCAGACTTGCAGAAGTTTTGCAGAGAAAGTTGATCTGGAATCATGCAATGCGGACTTGCTGCAATTGTGCAACAAACTTGTGAAGTCTGGCAAGTCCAGCAATAGCTTAGCAAGTCATTTTCAAACTTGCAGCTCAATTGCTTGCTATCTGGGGATGGACGATCGGCTGCTCCTGTCAATTTTTTTCAGGCATCCATTGCGGTCTTTGGTGCGGCAGATGTCAATGGACAGGTGTCCTTTGACACCCACCAACATTCGATCCAATCCACCAAAAGCAGATGGATGGGGAACCATTCCCCTTCTGACTGGTGGATCAGATGATAGTCGGATGGAAATGGACAGGCGGTCCTATTCCTTCTGACAGCCCATAGAGGACAGCAGGCTGTGCTGATGCAGAGCAGACACAGACCTGTCATCAGTCTGCTCAGTAGAGAGATTCCCTGCTGAGCAGGCCGATCAGCTGGTGGACAGCCGGTGTGAAAGAGGCCCAAGCCCTTTTCAGAGAAATACATTAAATGGGGAGGTCCCAAGGGTGGGGACTATCATTGTAATTGCAATAATCTGAAACTTGTGTAGCAGCCTGGGCTTTAGTCAAGGAGCTCCTCACAAATTTACTTGCCAGGAGTCGTTAACTTGGTCGATTGATAGAGATCTACTGATCTCTCCCTAAGTTTGGCCTTGTTGCACTTTTCTCTTCTACCACTAAGTGGCCGGGTGCTTGGTGGTACTAGATAGGAGAAGGGCAACCCAAGGTCAGGTTATGGGTATATGGGGGTATCTCAGCCAACGGGAAGGGGTTTTCTTGAATCCCTTGGCCTGCTGGGAGAACCTATACATTTCGGGTGAGGTCAGGTGATCTTTGTTCTGTGCCACCTGGACGGCTGTCTGGGTGGACGTGTGTCATGTGCCCCGGGCTGCTAGGCTGGAGATTGGGCCTATCCCGGGGGCATCTGGCTGCCAGGCTGTGTGAGGGCCTATCCAGAAGTAAGAGGGCAGCACAGGGTTGGGATTGCGGCTTACAGTCCTACCAAAAGTGACGGTTCTGCCATTCCGAGAACCTGTCAGTGGTCGGAGGTAGAAGGGAAGCTGTCCCCACAAAGGGACCAACCACCTTTACCAGGGACCACAGTGAGTAACTGAAGCAAGCACCGGAGCAGTATTCTCACCGAAAGGGCACAGTGGAGAATTGGGAAACTTCAGACGGTGATCAAGTCAGAGACCCAACCCGCGGAGGAGACGCTTGCAGAGCAGCCTTGTGTGTCAAGCCAGGGACCTCGCCGGTTAGCAGGGGTGAAGCTTGAGAAGTATCTGGAGTGCCAAGCTAGGGACCCAGCAGGGAAGCGTGGGGTTACCACCGCAAACCTTGGAGGAGCTCAAGGGATTCAGAGTCAGTGAATCAGAGGGTCTAGTGAGAGACCAGGAGCTCAGTGTTGAAGAACTACAAGAAGCAGTTGTAGTAAAGCTGAAGGTACTGTTACGTTTGAGTTAGGAACTGTTAAAGACTGTTACCATAGGAGAGAGCAATCCTGCTTGTGCAAATGTGGCTTCTTGCTGGGGCCTTTCCCTGCACGGTTGTCCTCCTATTGAAGTCTCAGAGTTTGACAATTGAATTTGCAACTACCCAAGGGTGTCCTGGCCCTAACCCTCTTTCCCCCGAAAATACAAAAAAACCGTCAAAAGAAATAAAACCTCTTTTACATCCAAGAAGTGTCTGGCGCCCAATGACTTTCACCATCTTTGCACCCACTATGCCTCACAACCCACTACATATTGAAGGATGTCAGCTATCTTTGGCCTTGGAGGTCCTTATTAGACTGGACAAGGCCAGAGACCTTGCTACACTTGTGTGATGTGATCGGTGTGCATCATTACAACAGGTGTTCCGTTAAAGCAGCTCAATGAAATGAATGGGCTACCACGCAGCCTAATGTGCTAAAAAAACAAAAAAACAAACATACCTGACCCTTTGGCACTGCCACATATATAAAATGTGTTGCAATGGCAATCATTTTTTAATAGCATGTGCGTTTTAGTACACCATAAGAGCCCTTTCACACT